>JANZXR010000141.1:19275-40772 GCA_027575705.1 Erythroxylum echinodendron | reverse complement strand
GTTGTGATAAGGAAAGATTTAGAAACAAAAGTGGTAGTGATCTGAAAAATATTCACTGAGTGTGCTTCGGTCTAGTAGCCATAACTTTTTTTCTAGTTATCCAAATGAGATAATTATTTTCTTGGATTACACTAGAAACATATGGCTACATTTCTTATGAAGAAATCAAATTTCAATTCTGTCTCTAATAGTCTCAAATTTCATGAAGTTGAGAACTGGGTGTAGTATATTGGTGGATGATTGTAAAATTTGTCTGTGTACTTAAGGGGAAAATCTGGATTGATCAAGGCTGAATTGGATGAAGTTGCCTTCTTAGAAATTTTAAATTATTTTTCTATCTTTCCAATGATATATAGCATGAAATGTTTAGACATTGGAGTCGAAAGTTAGGATCTTTATAAGTGAAGATGTTTAGAAGTTTAGAGGTATCGTCTGTGATGATGTCATCTTCCTCTGGGTGACGTCATCTTTTTCTGTAAATCAACTTCCTCTGTGAACCAACTTCTTCTGTGAACCAACTTCTTCTGTGATGACGTCAGCTTCCTCTGGGTGATGTCATCTTCTTCTGTAAGGATGCATTGTCTGTCAAGATGCATCTTCTGTAAGTCATCTTCTTCTGCAAGCTATCTTCTTTTGTAAGTCATCTTCTTTTTTGAGGAATGCATCTTGGATGCATCGTCTGTCAAGATGCATTCCTCTGTGAACCAACTTCTTCTGTGATGATGTCATCTTCCTTTGGGCGACGTCATCTTCTTCTGTAAGGATGTATCTTCTGTGTTTTGTATTCTCTGTGAACCAACTTCTTCTGTGATGATGTCATCTTCCTCTGGGTGACGTCATCTTCCTCTGTGTTTTGGCTTCCTTTGTCTTTTACTCCGCTTATCTTTGTTTCATCTAACTTTTGCTTCATTTGCTTTCTGCCTAAGTGTTCAAAACTTCCTCTGTATTACTGTTCATGAACTTCCTCTGTGTTACTGTTCATGAACTTCCTCTGTGTGTACTGTTTATAAACTTCCTCTGTGTTACTGTTCACGAACTCCTTCTGTGTTACTGTTCACGAACTCCTTCTGTGTTACTGTTCACGAACTCCTTCTGTGATGATATCATCTTCTTCTATATTTCTTCTGTGATGACGTCATCTTCTTCTGTGTTTTGCTTCTTCTATTTTTTGTTCCATTTTTGACACCTAAGAAGATAGAATTGGTCTTTGAGGTCTTCATAAAAGTTATAACTCTTGAAGTCCTCTTTCAAACTATTTAAAGAACACCTAAATCTGATACCTATAGAGAAAGTTATACTAATAGCCCCGAAGTAAGTTCAATATGATTAAGGATAAAAACAGATTGACCATCGATTAAAATTATATCTTATAGGTGAACTTGATGGTAGTATAGAGGATATTAATTTAGCCAAGTCACCTTTTACATCTAGCTAAAGACATTATACAAGCGCTACTTAGGAAGTGACCTAAGAATTATAATAGTTTTGTTTGATTTGATTATCGTATTTTGTTTATTTTTTAGTTTAGTTTAGGATTTTATTATTATTTAAGGTGTTTTATGTTAGGTTATAGAATATATTCATTTGATTCTACCTAATTTTTGTATTTTTGGTAAATGTTGTTAACTTTTGTGACTCTGAATGAAAATTACATGATCGTATATACACAAATTTTATTTTAGTATGTTTTACATGGTTATAGTGACCTACACAGTCACTTGACCCTTACTGTGTATAGTCCTAAAGATTTTTAAAAAATTTCACACGTTTACAGTAAGTTACAAGGGCATGAGACATGCTTATGTATCTCAAGTTATCCGGAATGTGTCACCACATATGATCATGTATGTGACCGTGTAAACCACTATGCATATGTGAATTTTGATATAGGCATGTATTGCGTATCTGACCATGTAAGTCACTATACATATGTGAATTTAGATATAGGCATGTGTTGTTGTGACAATTCCAGATTGTGTATATGACCATGTAAATTTGTGAAACGTCACACACCTATGTTTAGAGTTACACATTCACAATGACTTACATGATTAGTTACATGGCCATATAACTGATCGTGTAAGTCCGAGAGATATATTTAAAAACCCTATTTTCCTTCTTTTTTACCATTTTAACCAACCATGTAAGTCTATTACACAAGTTTAAAAGTCTTATTTTCGTTCTTGTTTCCTGTTTTAATCGACCATGTAAATCCGTGACACACGTTTAAAAACCCTATTTTCCTTCTTTCCCATTTTTCTCTCCCTCTTCTACCATTCACTTATTGTGCCTCTCCATTCTTCAGCTTTGTCTGACATTTTTTGAGTGATTTTGCCACACCTAAGTAAGTTTTTCTTGTCTTTTACGTGAATTAAACTTAAAATTTAGGGATATTTTTACTAATTTTAGGGTTTTTCCATCCCCAAAACACTAGGGAGCCATTTGGTTCCACATTTTTTTCTGTTGTGATTTTTAGTTTTGTTTTTAGTTTTTGGTTTTTTTAATAAAAAGCAAAATCATGTTTGGTTGAATTTGTAACATAAAAACTGAAAACAAAGACATGTTTGGTTGAGTTGTAGAAATAAAATAAATGTAGATAACGATAAATAGGAAAACCAATAATGTAGAAATGAAGAAATAAAAAAAACTAGTAACGCATAAGCCAGAAACACGAAATGCAGAAATGTAAAAGCCAAAATAAACCAAAAACACATAATAACAAACAATTGGAAATGCAAAAAATTAGATAAACAATAAATAGGAAAACCAATAATGTAGAAACACAAAAATAAAAACCAAGAAAACTAGAAACACAGAAAAATCAATTGTCGATGGAAAATAGAAATCAAGAAAACCAGAAAAAATAACACAATATAATTAGAAAAATATCAAATCAGTTTTGGAAACTAACCTGGTTAAAAGCCGAATCTTTCGTTTTTTGCACAAATAGAAAAGGGATGTAAGAGATGAGTTAGGGATGTAAGAGAGAAGAAAAGAACAAAGAAGCAGGAGAGGAAGAAGAGATGAGTTTGGGACGTAAGAGAAGAGAGAAGAGATAGAGTTTCTATAATGAAAAAAGTTTATAAGAGCAGGAACTTAAACATACTGCAAAATATTAGAAAAATATCTTTTTTACGTTTCTGTAAATTTGTTGTGGTTTTTTATCTTTATAAACAAGGAATGATAAAAGTATTCAATCAAACATGCTTTAAGAACTTGTTTTTTCAATGAAAACCACAACAAAAAATAGAAAAGAAAAACAGAAACAAACATGCTCTAGGCTTATGCTATTGTTGCATCTTAGGGTGATTTCACCAAGTTTTGTGCTTTATTTTAAATTACAAGTTGAATCTCATCCTTTTCCATTTGAATTGTTGGATTAATTTGATTAATTACAAAAGAATTGGATGAAATTTGATTTGGGGTATGCGAATTTTGCTCACTGTATGATGAATTGTGATTCTTTTTGTTAGATTAGGTTTAATTTGTTATTTTTCTAGTAATTAAATGTTATTTCTTAGTTTAATTTCATTTCAATTTAGTATTTTGCATTATTTAGGTTTTAAGTTTTATTTATTATACATTTATTTGTTAAATTGTGTACTTGAAATTTCCAAATTTAGGAATTAAATTGGTAATTACATAATTTAGGTTAATTTTATTGGTTAATTGCATTGTTAATTTTGTGATTTGTTTAATTTTCTAATTATTTGTTAATTATATTATTTCTAGTTTAAATTAATTTTTAATTGTATATGGGGAAAAATTTTTGTTCTCATTTATATTTGTTATTTTCTCACACTTAATTTAATTTCAGGTATAATGACGAGAAGAACAAAAGGTAATGTAGAGCAAAAGAGGTACAAAGGAAGAGACAAAAAGGAGAGAGGTCATCAAGAGACCCGAATGGAACTCGCCCATCACCAACGTGACCTTCTTCAATATATTTGATGGAGCAGCACGAGATGTTATTCTTTAATAATGGGGCCCTCGAAGAGAAATTTTGGCAACTTAGGTATAAGATATTTAGGAGTGAAAAATGCATCAATTAGGAGGCACTGAAGTATATTGACTCGGCCCAATAAGTTTAAGAGTTGATTAGCATTGAGCGTGGTCTCGATTTTTTGATAATATAAAGCCCATATATTAGGAGCTTATACTTGAGGTGCTTTCCACATTCTTTATAGGTCAGGATTTTGCCAAGCATGATCTAGTTCAGGATATTTAGAGAGATGACAAGGATGAGTTACACAGCTTCTCCATAATGATGAGACTCTGTGATTAGGACTTTGTGGAGACACAGGAGTGTAAGAGTCTTTAAATATATTTCCAATACAAGATGTAAGTCTATCACTTCTAGCACTTCA
This sequence comes from Erythroxylum echinodendron, assembly GCA_027575705.1. Classification (NCBI taxonomy): domain Eukaryota; kingdom Viridiplantae; phylum Streptophyta; class Magnoliopsida; order Malpighiales; family Erythroxylaceae; genus Erythroxylum; species Erythroxylum echinodendron. The sequence goes on along the minus strand of JANZXR010000141.1, from coordinate 36,405 downwards.
TCAGTGAGGAGGATACTTACGATCTAAGCAAGTCCAAGGCATCCACCTTATGACATCCCACACTCAAGTACATCAACGACCTCTTAAGTTATACACTAAATGGGCAGGGTGCTAGTTTCAAAGTCATCTACACGTGTTCTATCTGTGAGTATAAGTGAGAGAATGCTGATACATCTAGGGGCACGCTGTAACCCAATTTTTCTACTGTCAAAGCGAGAAAAAGAAGATAGGGACGATATGCTTCGACCCTTATATGACATGATTAGAAAAGAGTATGAGAGTCCTTAGGAGGTTGTCACTTATGAGTTTGCTCGATACAATGGTAGTCTTCAATTTGGATGTTAAGTAGAATATACATATGGTACGTAGGAGACAGGGATTGATAGGATACATCTACTGACTAATTAGGGTCTCGAACAAGCAGACAGCTTTAAGAGTAGATAGGGATTGTCCTAACATAGTGGAGCAGCCACTAAGATAGGGCTCACCATCATCACAATCGGGAGGAGCAGCGGAGGAGGAGACTTAGACTTATCGGGTAGTGTAGGATCGCCAATAATGTCGATACCACCTGGGCACAAGGACCATCTGAACATTGCTTGACTGGAGAAGTTTATGGGCCAGATCTTACGAGTCTAGTGCACTATCTAGGTGAACCAGTAAGAGCTGGCAGAGTAGATAGCAAGACGAGAGGCCCATGATAGATGGATGGAGGAGGTCTTATTATAGATGGCAGGACATCTCGGGAAGTCTACACTACCTCCAACATCTAAAGTGGCAACATCAACTTTGCTCTAAAGCTAGACGATGTTCAAAGACCTGATGATCCTCCGACGACCAACATATCAGACTCACTAATAGATTGACAGTTACAGAGGCAATCTAGATGTTTTATTATGTCATTGTTTTATCTTTCATTACTTGTATATTTGTATTATTTTCATTTGTTTTATTATTATTTTTTGTTTTAAATGTTATTATTGCAATTTCAGTGTTATTTTAATTTGATTGTTATCATCTTTTAACTTTTTATACCCTTTTGTTTTATTTTGAAAGAATGACTGTAAATAATATCAGATGGACTCTTCACCGAATTTAAAATGTGTAATTTTATTATTCAGAGAAGTACCAAAATATAACTTTCTCACGTTTAATGTTTACTTTGTTACTTTATTCTTTCATACTTCTATTATGTGCGTTGGTGAAAATTTACAATTTTAAATGTAAGGAAGGGGTTAATGAAAAATTCAAATTTCTTAAGATTATTAAGATCTTTATTATTTATTCTTATTATCTAACATCCCAATTTAGTTCAAATATGTCTAGGTTATCATTAATTATTGAATTAAATTAGTATGTAAAAAATGAAAAGTTATAATAGACTTGCTTTTATATTCCATATTTTTAGTAATCAATGAGATAGTAAATTTGATTGAAAATTGCTTTTTATTAACACACATGAAGCTTTTTTGTGAGCTTTTAAGCCTAAGAGCAAATATATTATTATTTTATGCTTTTCAATTATTCAATGTGCGTTATCACATATAGTTAAATGATTCTAGAATTCACCTTTATTATTCATTTTGAGACCATATTTTTAAACTAGATGCCTTAAAATGATAAAGACATTTAGATTCAACCTTTTGCTTTAGCTTATTTTCTTTTATTATTATCTAACCAATCTTTTATCCATTAGGAGTAACCATTTTTTAGAATAGCTTTTTTCTTATTGAATATAAAAACTTTGATAGTCTTTACCCTATTTTTCTTGAGAACCTTTCATTATTTTTTAACCTTAAAGGAATTTGCCCTTACTTAATTGCTTGGAACTTGGTTATATTGAGAATATTAAAAAAGGTGATATTTTTATAATTGTTAGTACATAGTGACTATGAATTTTTTTCTTCTTGAGTGCCTTAATTGTATAATTTTATATTCTCTTCAAAGTTGCTTAAAGAATTTCAAAAGTTGAAAATTATTTGTTGCTAGCTTATTAATAAAATAAAGACAAAAAAATTGCAATATTTGCTAGAGAGTAAAAAGAATTAATGATGTACCAATGAATTTATTGTTTGAAGGACTTACACTATAAAGAATCAAGTTCTATTCAATCTTGTTAATGCAAATTTTCTTCAATGTTATTACCGTTTTTATTTATCCTTACCATTCCTTTACCTAAGCCTTATTAAATCCTACTTGAAGGACGTTTGCTTTTATTTTTCTAGTTTACTTATAAGTGGTAGAGATGTAATTTTATTATAAGCTTATGGTTAAGATTCCTTCTATGTAATGATTTGAGAGTTTTTTTTTAACGTTTTCCACCCTAAATACTTTGAATGCAATGAGTGACTCCTTCGTAAAGATATGGAATTTGTGCTTTTGATTTCAAAAGATTATCAGTATGATTGCTATTGATATCAGTATATGAAAGTTGGATAATTTGAATATAATTATATGTTAATTTGATTAATATGATATAATGATTTTGGTGTGGATGGACATGTTAAGGTTAATAAGGGATGAATGTTTTTAAAATTGATCATTTGGATTATGATTTGCTTGAGGACAAACAAAAGCGTAAGTGTGATGATGTTCAATAAACAATTAGTGTACTATGTTTTTATGCTCGTATTAAGTGGATTTTGCTTGTTAATTGAGAATTTTACATTATTTTTGCTACTTGTTTTGTTTCAAGTATATTTTCAGGTCTCAATTACCTTTATGGATCAATAGAAGAAAAATTTGGGGGAAACTGTAGCATAAAATGGAAGAATTAGAGTTATTTCGGAGACACATGTCTGTGTGAATATTAACACACCCGTATAACTAACATAAGCAATCGTGTATAGAGACCGTGTGAAAAATATGTATGTGTAAAGTTTTAAAGACTATTTTTGTCTCTGTGGAGATACACACACTTGTAAGTAACATACAAGATCATTTCCTTTAATCATGTGAGCTCTTATGAATATGTAAAATTACAATTCTGAAGTGTTTTTGAGATATAGGTGACTCACACGATAGTTTATAATTCAAAAATCTTAGTTTCACAATATAAAAGGCAATTATAAAGAGGAGTCAAAAATTACAACCAAAGTTAGAGTAGAAGACACAATTCTGAACTTTGGAAAAGGAAAACGCAAAGATACTTTAAGAGATCCGATAGAGAGAAACCTCTCATCAAGGATTCAAAATGATTTCATTATAAAGAAGGGGGATATACTTATCGATGGATTTTTTCTTTTTAATGCATCTTTTGAACTTTTGATGTTTATTTCATTTTCTATATTTAGGAACTAAGTCTGTTTAGTGCTTAGGTAACATGAACCTTAAGTTATGAGGATACTTTGATTTGATACTTTATTTAATGCAATTTGATTGATCGATGCATTGAGACGTAATTATGCATTTTTATTCTTGAATTAATATGCCCACGATATTTGTCTAATGTTTGATTTCATATAATTGAGAATGAGAAATCCTCTTGAATGAATAGATCTACCATAATTGGAAGATGTTACATGCAACCTCAGAGATAGCTAGACATAAATCCTCTAAACTAGGTTCAAACTTAATAGAGAAATTCACAAATTGGAGCAGTACAATCTTAGAGGTTTTAACTAGAAAGAGAATTCAGTTATTTAACCAAGAATTACGAGTAATTAGTCTTGAGAAAGTTATTAACATAAGATAAGAATTTTCATGGTCCGTGATCGATAATTGAATTGCATGATAAAGGGTTAAAAGTTAAGATATCTTAAGGTGATTAATTAACCAGGTACTAGTTATTTGATATTGAATTAATCATTCTAATATATTTGTTTTGATTCATTATTATGTTAAATTTTAGTTTAAATTAAATCATCATCTTATTCGACGGTCAGATAGTAGAAAATAGACCATTACTAGTACTTGTATCCTTGTGGGATCGATCTATACTTGTTAGCGTTGGTTACAACTACACCATGCACTTGAAGTTTAAAATTACATTAATCAATACCATTTTTTGAGAAATTAAGTCGTGTGTAGTAATAATAGATTTGCATACAAAAAAACAAAAACAAGAACAAAAGAAGATTTTAGTGATGTTAGGTCAATTAGATATACCTACATATTTGAGAGTCAAAAGCAATTGATTTTACTATATTGATTAATAGCTTTTCACTTGATGAAGATTACATATTTCTTTAATAGAGGTTTACATAAGTATAGTTAATTGTAAACTCTAACTAGTAAAGTTTAACACAACTTACCCATTTTCCAATCTTAACCAAACTTAACTATGATTCTAATAAGTCCTAAAATTCTCCTAGATTTTATATTTAACAAAAAATACATTTTTAGATAAGGTTGTTTATCACAGACACGATCTAGGCCATGACAATATCCTATTAATTATTTTTCTCTAGAACATGAAATGAACTTTGGCATCCATCTGTCCTCAAATCGTGGATTTTCCTATTTCTGTACGCACTAGGACATGACCTATGGTATGAGTGTGTCTCAATTCCATAGATCTTACTAACTCTTTCATGTTCAAAACACGGTTTGTGACATGGTTATATAATAGACTGTCTCCCTTTAAAAACATCTCAATTACACTAATATATTTGTGCCTTCATTTTTAATTTCTATAAAAAAAATGCCTTTAGCCACTTTTATCTTCTAAGTTGTGTGCACCTGAAGATTTTCAATAAGTTGTGTTCACCCAAAGACTTTAAAAAGACACACTCTATTCTTCCCAAAATACTTCAAGATTGCACATGTGCATAATATTTCAATGAGGCGTAAACGTACACTAAAGAAGCAAATATGAGTTAAAGACTATTTGTAAATATTGGGTTCTACTATTCTATCCTTTTATAGTTATAAAGAATATTGTTAGGTAAAAGAATTTTAAGCGCGTGATTTTATTAGATGTCTTTTGATTAAAGATTTTAAGAAACTCATTTTTATAAAACATCTTTAAATATTTGAAATGAATGAGAAATGGACAAGTTATTATTTAAAATATTTTTCTTCTTTTTTTAAATTTTGTAGTTAAAAATTCCTAGCATTCATCTTCTTTTAACTTTGTTTAAGTTTATTGTTTGTTATTAGTGGATGCCTTCAAATTTCTCTCTTTCTCTATTTCTCAAGAAATTTTGTTAGACTTGGAAGTGTTTAGTTAGTTGAAGCCATATAATTAGGGGGCTACGAGTGACAAAAGATTTTCGTTATGAATTGTTGCTTAGAGTTTCTCTGCATATTACAAAACATTTTCACATCCAGGAGAACCGGAATGAAATCGCCAAATATATAGAGAATAATCCTAGAACGAAATGCAACAACTGAAGAACAGAATCAGAAACCAATAAAGTAAAAGAGGCATCTCGCAATTGCATAACGAATATGTTGTACGAAAATTGAAGCACAAGATCGTATGTTACATGAAGCCGACATGATGTCCTATCCTTCCAAGATATTCTCATACTCCCATTAGAATAAACCTCATCTCTTATACTCCTACTTGTCAGTTGTCTTTATCGTCTTCTACATTCCTGGACTCCCAACATCTAAATTTAACTTGTAAAGGCCAAAATAAACATCGACTTCATCAAAATTCACAACAAAGTAATTCTCTTGTTTTATTTTCCAATGGAGGCATTTCTTAGAGCTAATCTAAGTGAACTAGCATACGTTTTCCAAGAATTCATTTATGTTGGTTTTGGTGCAATGACAACGAGGGAATATGTTCGTAAATATTGGGTAAAATGGTGATGAAGTATTTCACCAAAGAAAACAACTTGTAACAGAAAGAAAATATGATTTTGCCCCCCTTTACAGTACAAAATCCTGAAAAAGGAGGGCATATATGCTCACCACCTCAGACATTCCAGATGGGACCATACCTCACCCATTCCTCAATTTGGTAGGTCAAGATCATGTTTGAGCTCACCTGTGGATTACAATATAAAAAGGGCCTCAGAGGTACAATTGGATCGTGCGTCAGAGCTGTTATATTCACTCATCTGGTTCTCCAAGGTGGTGCTTTTATTGCCGTTGCACCACGTGTTTCTTTAATGATTTTTCGTCTAAATTATTTTCCGTGAATACATTTGGACTACTGTTTTATTGGAAGATTTGTGGATGATATTCGTGCACTAGCTTTGCTTTGATCAGTGCTTGTGTAATTTACTAAAGATTCCACGATCCTGACAACGGAGACACAAACCTTTGTTTTTGACTATAAATTGGAAACTTTAGGCTTCTGTTCTTCACTCTTCTATCGTACATCTTCATGGGTTCTATAGGTTTTAATCACTTCCATTTTCTCTCTATCATTGCATTCCATCTGTCAAACATTTCACGCCTTGGTGGTGATCACATCAAGAGTTTGTTGAAGATTTCTGAAAACTACGACAGTTTCCTAATCACAAAAAATCTGAAACCTTCTTGCAGGGAACTTTTTCGTGACGGACTCTGACGGGAGGGCAAATACACGCAAAATAGAGTGCTTGCTCTTTGGTATATATGCTCGTCAAGTTCTTGATTATAGTGTTTATATAATCTTTTTGAGAAATTGTTGTTTTTATGGTTTCTTGATGAATACAGACATGGATGATACCTTATACCCCTTGAGCTCGGGCCTCAACTTGGCCTGTCGCAAGAATATAGAAGGTTAGACCATAAACATTTAAAAGTGGGAACTAGAGTACTCCTGACAATACTCTATAGTTAATGCAATTGAGAAGCCCTTTTCTTGTTCTTTCCGCAGAGTTCATGTTGGACCGGCTGCACATCCAAGAAAATCAAGTGCCCAGGTTGTGTTTGGAGTTATACAGGGAACACGGAACAACAATGGCGGGTTTAAAGGTGAAACCTGCATATATTTTGATTCCTTAGTAAAGTTCGTCTTCTTGTCCAACTTTGTTTTTGGAGGGCATATTCTATAACCATTCTCTTTGTTCTTAGGCTCTCGGATATGAATTCGACAACGACGAATTCCATGCATATGTTCACGGGAGATTACCCTACGACGCCCTAAAGCCTGATCATGTCCTCAGAAATCTCCTACTCTCCATGCCACAACGCAAAATCGTACCCGCAATTTTACTCCTTTTCGTTTTACTTTCTTTTCTTAGAGATATAATCGCAAGACAAGGTAAAGCTATAGTGACCCTGATCATTTCAGATATTCACTAATGCCGATAAGGTTCATGCTGCTGAAGTTCTCAAGCGGTTAGGCTTGGAAGATTGCTTCGAAGGAATTATATGCTTTGAAACTCTGAATCCTTCTGTCCAATCTGTTGATTACTCGGATGAAACAGCCGAAAGAGAACCAGACCCAGATGATCTTGAAAGATGTAACTCGGAAAGTTCTCGAGTTAAGCCACGAATTCTCTGTAAACCCTCTTTGGAGGCAATGGAAGCAGCTATTCGGATAGCAGATGTTGACCCAAATAAAACGGTGAAAGTCTTTCCAGAACTAGTAGTGGTTTTGTCTTCTTAAGGGTTATATACTATAAGTTAATTTTCTCTTTCGCAGATCTTCTTTGATGACAGTACTCGCAACATTGCAGCTGGTAAAGAAGCAGGGCTTCATACGGTTATAGTAAGTCCTAATATCAGAAGTTTGTATGATAAGAAAGAATGTCCAGGTTTCTCCAGAGAAGTATGTTTTGAATAAAAATTATGTTGAATATGAAGGTAGGGAGCTCAGTCCTGGCGCCAGGAGCAGAGTACGCCTTGAGTAGCATACACAATATCAAAGAGGCACTACCTGAAATATGGGAAGTCGAAGTAGATGAGCAGCTGGAACCAGTTATCCCGACCAGTACTGCAGTTGAGAATGTAGTCTTAGCTTAGCTTCATATTGATTACATATCCACACAAGATCTTCTCAAGGTTAGGTGACAGTAAACTAATTAATAGCTGGAATGGAAGGTGATGTTTAAATAATGAAGCCGATTGAACTATCATGGTTAATTAAGGCAAATGTAATGGTGGCTGAGAGTGAGAATCGAATTTAGAGAATACCTCAAATAATCTCTGTTTGTATCTTTACCTAACAAGTGGCAAAGTGAGTAATGGACATAACTCCACCTGGATAAGATTGGGATGGAATGGGATGAAGCTGAGTATGAAAATGTTCTTCAAGCCTTCAATCGTAGCTCTCTGCAATTCCAACTTGCGATTTTTGTCGACGAATCAATTTGAAAATTACGTTATAGATTGGACCTGAAAATTAGCACCGAAGTTAAAACTTAAAAGTGGCAAGAGAAGAAGTCTAAACGTTCAAATATTACGTCATAAAATGATTAAATAAAATTAAAAAATTTAAAATATATTTAAAAATATTATTAAAATTTATTAAAAATTTTAAATTTTAATTAACAAATTATTAAATAAAATTAATTGATTTATTTTAGTTTATAAGAATTTATTAATTTATAACAATTGATCAATTAATTAATCAATTGATCAATTTTAAACAATAAAAATTATTAAAATAAATTAAACCAAAACATTCAAAAATCAAACTAAAAAAAGTTAAGGATTCTAATTTTTAGTCATCCGTAAAAATAACATTTAGGGAAGTCCTGCAAACATCCAATTGCGCCCTAAACAGACATAAGAATTACAAATTTTTATAACTAGAGAATTTGCATTTGGTTTTTCTTTTTTACTCTAATTTTTGGTAGAAAAAGATTTTTTTATAGCAAATTGTTTTATTTTAAATGTATAATAAATAATTTTTAATGCACATAATAATTTTTAAATTATGTATTTAAGAAAAATTTGAATAAAAGATTTTATTCTAATAGTTAATGAAGACTATCATTTAAAGCACCAAAGACCTTTAACACTTAAATTTCTTAAACTACTTGAAAAGTTTAGAGTAGAAATTAAAATTGCAATAAGCCACTTTCACTTTTTTATTTATATTTTAAAAAAATTATTTATTTTTTATACTGTTGGTTAATTGAGAACCGCGAATTACTATAATTATTAAAAATAAATTTTAATTTATTCAAAAATAATTTTGTAACATCGAACACCTATAATTAATTCCATTTAGTTTATTCCTAAGGTAAACAATCTACTCATGTATCAAGTATTGAATTTGTCTTCTTAATACTTCTAGTAGTTTAGAGAGAGGGGTTAAACATGTTCTGCTTTTTATTTTCTAATTTTAGTTTTTATTTTTCTTTCAAATAAAATTTTTTTTGTTTGGTTATTAAGGTCAATATAGTTATATTTTTATCACTGATAATAATTACATATTAGATAAAAACTTAAAAATAAGTTATTTTTAATTAGATAAATTTATTTTAATATCTTATATAATATTCTTAATTAATTATTAACAAAATTGTTTTATTATACTAAAACAAATAATTTAAAAGTGAATTTTTATTTATCAATTAATATTGATTTTAAATATATTTTTATTATTAAATCAAATTTTATTTGAAATTTATATATTTTGAAGATATTTAAAATTTAATTATATTTATCAATAATTATTTATTTTATTTTATTTTACTACAAAAATTAGATAAAATTATTAAGTAAAATTATATTATTCATAATTCATATGAATAATTAATTCTAGTTAATTAAATATATAATATCAAATTAAATTATTCATATTTCTTATCAATTAACTTAATATATATCTAGTCAATAGTAAATCAGATTAAAAAACAAAAACGGACAACAAAAATTAATTTTTATGATTTTCATAAGTTTTGAAAACTGAAAAAAACCAAACTAAAAATAAAAACAAAAAACTCAAACAAACAATTTTTTAATTAAATTTCAAAACAAAAACAGAAAATCAGAAATAAAAATGACAAACAGCCCCTTAACTTTAATATAATACTTGAAGAATTATAAGATAATTAAATAATATTATAATAATATTTTCAAACCTAAAAATTTAAACGAAAGAACAGCAAATTATGTCATTGAGTTGAACTTAGATAAGTTGTATAACTAGGACTTAGAGACCATAAACTTGGGCCACAAAGCCTAACCATAAGAAAGAGGCTCGTGGCAGTAGCAGATAGAGGCAAAGAGTATCAGGAGAGAAAAGGAACGTGCGGCTGTTATGTATTATCCGCAGTAAGGAGACAAAAATGCGCGCCTTTGCAGTCTTACTACACAATTACCCTTCCTCTTATCTTTGTCGTCCAATCATCACCAGCGCCAATTCTCAACATCTTCGACCCAAATCTGTAAATTTCGGTGCACACTCTGCTTCATTTGCTACGTCGGTAAACTATCTTCGTTCAGGGCCCAGACCTCATTGCTCCACCGCAGACTCCAATGATCTCGGCGATGACAATTCCGATGATCATGACTCGCCTGAATCTGTGCAGAGGGATGGGGTTATTACTGAGATAGAGAAGCTTGGGAACAACACCAGGAGAATTCGTTCTCGGGTTGCTATTGATGCGAACCTAGAGACCATTTGGAGCATTTTAACTGATTACGAGAGGTTGTCTGATTTCATTCCTGGTCTTGCTCTTAGCAAATTGATCGAGAAGTCCGACAATGTTGTTAGGCTTTATCAGGTAAGTTCACAATTTTACTTTCCTTTACAGCAAATACTGAAATAAGGCAAATTTGTCTCATGTTTCTGAATTTGATTCTTAGAACAGATTGGAACGCAAAACTTGCCGCTTGGTCTGAAATTCAATGCGAAAGCAGTTTTGGATTGTTATGAGAAAGATGTGGAGATTTGTGAGTTTGGTAAAAGGCGAGACATAGAGTTTAAGATGACAGAAGGTGACTTCCATTTCTTCCAAGGCAAGTGGTCAATTGAACAGGTGATACTCAACTCCTCCGTGTGGAATATTTAGTGCTTGATATATAAACTGATGATGAAAATGGTGACTGATAATGCAGTTGGATAAGGCCGGTTCGGAAGAATCTGATTACTCCCTTGATCAAGAATTTCAGACAATTCTTTGGTATTTTGTGGATGTGAAGCCTAAGATGTGGTTGCCTGTTCACTTAGTTGAAGGCATACTATCCAAGGAGATCAAGATCAACCTCTTATCTATCAGAGAAGAGGCACGGAAGATGAGCCACAATACTCTTAAATCTGAAGAACTAATTTAGTGTTGTTCTGTTTTCACCAAATTCAATTTTCTGCGGTGATAACTTTTTATTTTTTTGTGCTGTATATAATAATGCGAAAATCATACAAATCACCTTTACCTTCATCTTCTCCGGCTCTTTGTCAAAGTTTTGTTTAAGAAGCACATATGTTCCTTGTTACTTACTTCCTCGGTGCTCGTCGGAGTTACTTGGCATCTATTATCAATTTAGGCTATTAAGCACATATATTAATAGTAGTAGTAGTAGTAACAACCGTATGTTGTTTAAATCTCCCTTTCTAGTGTCTTTAAAGGAGGAACAGTATATGCATAAAGGGTTAAATAGCTTAACCTCTTACAATCCTTTCTTATATCAATTTAATGTTTACCCACATAATTTATTTCAATTAAATTGTTTTCTTTAACAAATTATATTTCTTCTCAACTTTGAAAACACATTTTGATGTTATGATAAATTTTTTATTTTTTTAAAAAATAGATAAGTTTATATATAAGATTTCATATTTTATTGTAAAATTTTAAAAATTTTTTGATAAAAAATAAAAATACTTATAAACCATTTGGGAAATAAAAGGGTCTTGTTTAGCAATCTTAACAATCAGCGGATTGCATTACTTGTTAGCTGATTTTATGGTTAGGTAGCAACGGATTATATTAGCTTATTTGACCAACGAATAATATAAATTGTTTATTTAAAGATGTTTGGTAAAATCAGTTGTTTAGTATTAGCTATTTATGTATAAAATGACTTATGAGAGCATGACATAAAAATGATTTATAAGAACATAAGTATTATAAATTAATTTTTTATATTCTAATCAGATTTTGGATATTTAATTTCACAAAAATTAAGTTTATAACTCTAATAACAATAGAACATATAATAATAATAATAATAATCATCATCATCATCATCATCATCATCATCATCATCATAATAATAATAATTATTATTATTATTATCATCATCATCATCATAATATAAATATTATTATTATTATAACTACTACTTCCTTTCTCCATATTAATCAAGTTGATGTTCATTTCTTTCTCCATATTTTTCTACTATTGGTATTTGGAGAAGGGAAAACAATAATAAAAGATGACAGCTTGAGTAATTTGTAATAACTTTTGGACATAATCGACTTTTTGTCCCTTAATTTCTCAATTATTTGAGCAAAACACTCTCTATAGGAGCATTTTCAAATACAATGGATTGGGTTCAATTTGCCAACCTAATCAGCTAATTACCAAACATGATTATCAGTGGTTTAATATAGTCAAACAGCCAAATACCTCTCAATTTGCCAAAAAATAGTTGATCAGCTCTTTACTAAACAAGGCCAAGGTCACTTTACAAAAATATGAAAGAGAATAGGTTTCTTTCTTATCCTACCAAATACTTTACAGTGCAAAGACAGAATATACATCAATTAAAGAAGATTTGATCGAATCCTATCCAAGATATATCATAAGAGTATTAAAAGAAACATTTCTAGGAAAGCAATGTATAATTTTAATAGCCAAACCCCTTTTCAACGAGTTAAGGTAATGGTCACTATTTGGTGTTTGTCTTTGAATATCCTGCAATTTCTCACTGTCTATATGTGGTACATAGTAGTAACAGCTACAGCAAATACAATATGTTGTTTAACTCCTTATTTTACAAAATCATAAGCAAGTCAATGCGTCCATAACCAAAATCTATGGGAAAATAGATTATTTGAATCCAATCACACGCCAGATCCAACGTATTTTGAGAGGCTAATAGCACTCAAAAAAGGCTTTTAATGCTTTCAACTTTAACACCACATAATACATACAAAAAGTCAACTATATTAATACTTAGGTGTAAAAGTCTATCTTTTGTTAATAGTCTTATGAAGACAATAAGTGATCAAATAAATGATATTTAAGTATATTAAATTTACTCCAAATGTATGTTTCTTGTACGAATTCAGGTTGTTCTCCTCTTAGCTAGGTATAACATGTTATAACTATATAGATTTCATCAGATGCTCCTATCCATTTCCCATTCACAAAACCTTCTCTGAACTTTGTCTTTATTGAGTGACTTTTCTTCCAATGGCAACTTACGTCCAATCTAGGGATGTAAGACCATAAATTAACCCCTTTTAATTAGGTTGCACTAATACATTTGACCCATAAGTTATCTACTTTAGAAGTTACATCCCAACCATGCTTCCTCGTTGTTGTTATATTCCACATGTTACTTTCTTGTAAACCCAATCCTCCTCTATTTTTTTGGCCCAAACCTGCTTCTATTTAACTAAAGTTATGACTTTATATTTTCTTTTTCCTCCTATGGAAACTCTCTATATAATTTCTCCATATGTTTAACAATGTCTTGAGGAAGTAAGCAGATGGAGGACCAATAAAATTACAAGGAGAAAAGCACCGAATTGATGAGTTATACTCGACTTCCATATGAGAGATTTCTTGTAGCCTAGGAATTTAACCATTTTGTAATTTTTTTTATCAAACTTTGAAATCACATATGCTTTATTTAGTAGGAGATACTGGCACTCTTAAACATTTCATCAGAAAAGAACCAACATAGAATCCTATAAATTGCAAAAAATTTTATTTTAACTCATCCTTCACACCCCCTAAATATATTTGAGATTTAGCTTAATTAGCATGTAAGCTAGTTATTAATGAAAACCCGTTAAATCTTCGCATTAACGCTTATACAAAGAGCTCATCAACCCTGTCAAAAATCATTAAGTCATTTACAAATCAAAGATTAGTCATCTAAGATTATTTATAAAGAGGATGAAATTAAAGCCTTGACTTTGAGCGGCAAGTTTTAATTCCCTAGTAAGATATTTGATTACCATAACAAAAACTAACATGGTCAACAAATCTCCTTGTCTTAACTCCCTTTACCCTAAATGTAACCACGAATACCTCTATTAATAGATAAAGAGTAGGACGAAGTAGTAATGTAGGGCCTAAGCCACTCTCTAAACTTTATGGAAACTTCGATCCATTTAAAACTTCCTTAATGAAGTCCTATTTAACTGCATCGTATGCCTTTTTTATGTCAATTTTCAACAGGCATTAGGGAGAAATTTTCTTTTTTCCTTCTATACATTATGATGAGCTATTGAGTTATCATTATATTATAGAGGATGGATCTCCCTCCTCCTCTATATATCATATTTTCTTATACTAATTGAGGTATACAAAGTTTTATTCGCTTATAAAGGAGTTTAAAGATAGATTTATAAAAAATAAAACAATAAGCTATAGGTCTGTAGTCTACTACATATATAGGATTTTCTTTCTTAGGAACAAAAGTGAGCAAAGTGAATCTAGTTTGTTTGAGTAGCTTACCCGTGCTAAAAAAGTTTAAGATGGCTTCTGTGAAATCCTTTCTCACAACTAATCAGGCATCTTTCAAAACTCCACTTCCATAACCCTCTGGTCCTGGGCCTTTTTAGGGATGCAAATTAAACATTGTCTAAATTTCTTGAGCTATAAAAGGAACTAATAATTGCATTTGTTGCTCAACTAAAAAGGTGTTCCCTACTTGAAACGCAAATTCTTCAAATTATCTCTTATTCTCCATTTTTTGCTCTAGATCTCCTTACAATAGTCCACTAAATAATGTATCATCATTTAATAGTCCATGATTATTGTGTCATTAGAGTCAACTATAGAGGACACCCTATTTTTGTAAACCTTTTGCTTAACAATTTGGTGGAAGTATGAGGTGTTCTGATCACCAAGCTATATTCAGTACACTTTGGCTTTTTGAGTTAGGAAGATCTCAACTTTTCTACTATAATCTCATAAACTTTATGTTGCTTGTACTTCCTTCTCTTGTAGTCTTCCATTCAAAGGGCTTATTGATGCTCTTCTTACGCCAAATCAGATTTTATCTAGCTTATTATGCTTGGCTCACAATATCATGAAATTTTTTTGTTTAAAGTCTTCAACTCTTTTTCTAGCATCTTTAGTTTGTGAGCTATCAAATATGTTTAGCATCATGAAATATTCAGGTTCTAAACTCTTCTTACAATATCTCAAAAATTTGAAGATTGAACCTAAAGATTAAAATAGTTGAATGACATCTTATAACTCGACCTAGAGAAACCAATTTGAACCATAACAGGGTAATGGTTTGAGATTCCCTCAGATAAAAATATTGCTTCAACACTTTGGCACTTATCAATTCGTTAGGTTTTCAATAAAGCTCTATCAATTTTTGAGAAAATACATGACCTCACTTTGCTTATTATTCCAAATTAACCTACAGCCCTTCCATTGCATTTCCATTAGTTCACATTGAGTTCTACATTCGTTAAGGTTTGAAAATTCTAATTGTGTCACAAGATTCCCCCTATTCCTTCATCATCATATAGTACACAATTAAAATCATCTAGTGTCAACCAAGCTTTATTATAAGAAGTTGCAATGTTAATAATTTACTACCATAGAATGAGTCTACTAAGAGCATCATTAAAAGCATAAACCATAGATACTAAAAATTGTCAGCCATTGTTTAAAGAGATAATGTCACAGTACATAAGCTGAGGTAAAGAGTGAATTATGATGACATAAAACATATCCTTCCTCCAAATTAACCAATCCTCCCATTTCGGTTAGCAACCAAGTTGATATGGAACCCCAAAAGTGGTACATCTTCTTATAATAATTCACGTTATGCTATTGATTCACTTTAGTCTCAAGGATAACCAAAAAACCAATTCCAAACTTTTTGCATATGAGCATCACCTCCCATTTCTTATTATGGCTATTAAGCCCTCTTATATTCTATGTCCCTAGGTTATCCATAATCGTCGATAGGGACAACAACTGGTTTATTATCCAAAGACACAATTTTTGTTTCTCTTTTGAAACTACTTGGATTGCTTTCACCTTGATCACCAGTTCACAAGTGGACTTTTTGTCTTTTTTCCTTGATTTAACATATTGCCTTTGAGTTTTCTATATTCTCTTAGGGTTTAGTTACCATAATTTCCTAGTTTAACGTTACATTTTCCCCCTAGGTTGTTGTTGTAAGTTGCTTTAGGTAACCAAATCTTATTCCCCTCCCTTTTTTGACATTGATCAGTTTCATGACCATAATTCTTACACAAGTTGTAGTATACATGTTTTCCCTCATACTTAATATCCTATTCTAGAAATACCCCTTTCTCATTCTCAATTTAAACTTTTTTTCGGCATGTGATTCGTATCAATTTTCATAAGAATTCTTAACAAAATTTACCCTATTCTTTTGTAAGGTTAGCTTATCTATCATTACAGAAATGCGCACCAAACCTGTAATTTTACTTAGAAAGGGTAGACTTTAATACTTTAATGCCAAATGAGGCAACTATATCCATATAAGAACTTGTTTAATTTTTCCCTTTTCTAGCTCCTTATTTTTAATCTAAGGTGAGACAATTATAGGTTTTTTTTAATCAAATTAGAAAATTCCCACATGTAGGACCTCATCCTTAGTAGTTTTAGTGAAAAATCTCACTAAAACTATACCTTTTTTAGATCTAGCATTTTCTTAACCTCGTAGCTACCCCAAATTTTCCTAAAATACCATTCAAAACTTGGAATGGGGGATTAGCTAGTAAGATATAGTAGAAAACGATAGTATTCCAATACCTTGTCTCTAGATTTACATCCTCAATACCAATTTTCCCATAACAGTCTCAATCTTAACCTCCAGAGGAACATAATTCAGTTTACAACAAGGATTATATAGTTTTTTAATATCAAAGTTATCCCAAATTGTATTTAACTTCCTAGTTTTTGATGTGTTCTTCTCACTTTCATTCATTGAGTTTTCATCACCCTATAATGAGCTAGGAATAAGGTGTACCTCGTCTTTAAGCACAAAGCCTTGCAAAATATCTTCTATTCAACAACTAGACTTGGCAATTTCGGCTAAAAGTGTCTATATTTGCGTATTTGGTTTCTCCTTCCTTAATTTTAAACTGAGCCATATATCCCTTGAATCTGATACAGAATG
>JANZXR010000141.1:0-13305 GCA_027575705.1 Erythroxylum echinodendron | reverse complement strand
CATCTTCGCGGGGCACGGATTCGGGTATCACTGTCGATATCGGGTTCGGGTCCGGCGGGAGTTGGGGTGTTACAGTTGCTCCTATGTATATTTTGCCATGTCGTTACTATGATTCAATCGACCTTTAACTCTTATTGATGTTTTTAATGATATATTTTTACTTAATTTATCAAAATACCAATTAGGATAAACAATTGCAAAAGGAAAATATATTGAATATCTTTCATTCGAGTGCAATGTAGTTTAAGACTTTAATAATAAAAAAGATGTGTGAAAGTTATAAAATCAATAATTAAGAAAATAAGTTCGATTTATAGTATAATGCAAGTATTACAAAAATAGTTGACAATTACAAACATTAATTTTGCAAAATAAAAAAGAAGAACAAAATGAATAATCCAAGATTGAAAAGAAAAATAAAACAAAATCAAGAATAAAAGATTAGAATGGAAGAAAGAAGAATAAAAGATGTAAAAGAAATGTTAGTAAAATCAATCCTTTGATAGGAAGGAAACATCAACTTTAATACTAATATTACGATTAAAATGTGAATTCGTTATAATATTGAGATAGCTTTGCCATTGACAATATAAATTTTATTTAATTTCTAAAAAAATATTACGAATAAAATGACTTTTTTAAGGTTACTATATCAGAAATTGAAGGAAAAAAAAGAAGAATATAACAAAATTTTTAAAAATAGGAAATGACATATAAAATGTGTAAAAGAGATAAAAGAAATAAATAAAGAATAAATTTCGTTAATTAATTTCTTTTTAAAGTCTTGAATATAACTTTTATATCACTGATTGATGACTAATTAAATTTCGATATGTGTTACATCGATTTTATACTATTTTTATATGTGTCACGTTATATAAAACGAATTATGTGAGTTGAGTCTTCAAACTTCAAATAACAAAAATTGATGGTGTTGTAAAGAAATTTGTTCGAAGAGATATAAATGATAAAAATATAAATTGTTAAATTAAATATAAATATTTAAATTCAATCAAATTGAAATATAAATTTGATTTTTCTTTAGTCAAAGTTCATGTGCTAGAGTCTGGACCTAGACGTATATACCGTGTTAGTACCGTTAAAGGATTCCGGTTGATTGATTGGAGGTTCCGTATGAGATGTATTATATGGACCACATCAAATAGTATTTCGGTGTAGACTGTAGACTGTAGACTGCATGCTAAGTGTTAGTCTTGCTTCTTTCCTAATGTTGTTAAATGTTCATTTCAGCTCGTAAATTTCGCATATGAACGTGGCGATGTCATAACCTTGGCGGTTGAATTTAAGTGCACGTGTTACCACGTGGACAGGGACTAACGCTGACCCATGACGACCGTGATTGAGATATCCTCTAACCTTAGTGCTGTTCAAGTTTTGGATATACATTAACAACTGTTGATAAATAAAGAAGGTAACAATTTATTCCCTTCTACAAAGTAGGTGCATTGCATGCGCAATCTACGGTAAATGGACTAGGCGAAGCGAAACCCCGTTAAGCAATAAGAGGTTCCTCCGTTAAATGATTGATGCAGAATCCCAGTAATGATTGGAGTGTAAAGAGCAAGATGGGTCCAACAGGTTTGACTCGACTGGATGCAAGCGAGACTTTTGCCAGATTCAGACGCCACCACCTCGTGCTTCGGTCCATACACGTTATACTCTATCTCTTTCTTAATCCTGCCTCTTAATACAACATACCTTGTACTCGGTCTAGTGCTGAAAATTTTGAGCTGTCGACAAGTCTTCACCTTCTCAGGACCGCTTGTTCTTACATGAAACAAACATTTATCGGGAGCTAGTCCATTAAGGATTGGTCAAAACATCTTTCTTCCCAGTTGCTGTCACTGCGACCTACGAACAATGCAGTAAGAGGGACCTATAATTAGTGGTGAATATGCCATAAAGCAGGAAGTGCCATTAGCATTTTATTGAATCGTCCTTCTGTGTCCTCCCTGTCTAAATCACATGGCCTATGGTCAAAGGTGATTGAAATGTTTCAGCTTTGGATTGAGTTTCAACTTTTCACCTTAAACGGAGGGGATTGAGTCCATAATTTATTGCAGATCATGGCATGCATGTTTTGGTTGCTGAAAGCATGATTAAGATCAATCAAATCCAACATTAATCAACAGTTATGAAATCTATGCTTTACTAATGCATCTTAATGAACACTGCCGCACGTTTGGGTGACAATTTATGGACAGAATAGGTCTAACACTCATCATTCATGGCCGCTCGTGAGTTGTCTTTAAGCGGAGAATGCGGAGATTGAAAAAAGTGATTTTTATGATTTGTTTTCACCATCTAAGATTGCAATTATTTTTATTGAAAATTTTATAATTCTTTGTAATTTTTTTGGAGGGAAGAAGTAATTCGTAAGTAAAAAAGAACTCGATATTTTTAATTCTTATTTTTATTCAATATTAAATTTTATATACGTTCATGTACATTTAAGGATAAATATTTATAAAGTTAAACATATATACGGCATAAAAGTGTAATTTGCATAAAAATATTAGTACTTCAATTAAAATTTAAAAATATTAAATTACATGATTTATTTGTTTAATTATTATTTTTGACTTTTACCATAATGGATAAAAATTTTATACATTTAACAATTGTAGAATCTCGAAAGGTAAGAATCTAACTTTAGGCAAGAGAGACATTTTAACTTTAATCCAAAGTTTTGAAGAGGATTAGTGGACTTGGTTACGTCAACATTTAAGGAATTTATAAAATTATAATTGCTATATTTTAAATCTGTATTAAATAAATTATCTGATGTGATTAAAAATAAGTAACAAGTTTAATTTATTTAATATTTATAATTTTAAAAACTATTTTCTCTTAATTGGTTAACATTTTTAAAATTTTAAGTGAATTAAACTATCTTTTTTATTAACTTGACATAACAATAAGTGTAATTAAAAGAAAAAAGGTGATGGCTTGACCAAGCATTTGCTGTTACTTTGCCTAAAAATTGCTTGTGGAACCACGAGAGGAGGAAGCCAAAAGTGTCAATATCTTGACAGTAGTAGAATTGAATACATAGATAATTAACAAGACGGAGGCAAGGCGGTCCTTCACTCTCAAAAGCTTGCATTGCATGCACAACTACGCAGTTTCTGCGCCAACTACACTTTCCTCTCCCTAAAAGGCCAAATGAACCAAAAGCTCTCGTCAACTAAAAGCAAATTAGAAAAAACCAAATGCAAACATTTTTATCCAACAAAACAGAAAACAAACAAAAAAGATTCAAGCGTCGCTTTAGATGACTCTTTTACACGTGACTTAATTATTTTATTTTTTTTTAAAGTTTTGATGCATGCCATTGCTATAATGGAGGCAATATAAGGACATTTTTATGAAAAGGAGACGAGAGAATATAGAGATTGAAATTTATTTTTCTTTTTTAATCTCGAAATTAAAAAGCCAAGCTTTTTATTTTACATGAATCTAAGAGTGGTGTTAAGAAGTGAACAAGTCTTTAGATTATATATCTATAATCTAACAAAAGCTCTACTCCATTAAAAAAAAAGCTACAGATATACATAAAAAAGTATAAAATAAGTGTTGACATTGTATTTATTCTACCGACTCTGTACCCAATTTGCGGTACCTTTTGCACGTATGATTAATAATCATAATAGTTATAGTAAATCAGAGGTCAAAAACGAAAAAGAAAAAAGGATATTGGCGTCCCCGGTCCCCACCTCACCCTCCTCCCATACTGCCAATTTATTGACTACAACAGCACCAAACAGTACACCAATCATTTGCAAGACAAACTAATTAGTTTAATTATATATTATTTTTCGTAAAAAGAGAAAAAAAATAATTATTCGGATCTTTACCTTTTTAATCAGAAATTGGTTATTTATAAATTATTTATTTATGTTTTGCTTGTTTTACCCTCGCAGACCATTTGAAAACCCCAAGAAAGAGACGCTCTCTCCTTGATGAACTCAACTTTGATTCTTCATCATCACACCAAATCCCACATTTATTGTATAAAATCATTTCATTAAACCCTGTACCATTTGCTAAACTAGATGCCCACATTTGCCTCTCATCAACCTTCTTCCTTTCCACTGTTTTCCCTCTCAATTTTCACACATTCTCTGTAAGCTCCTAAAACCTCTTTCTAGGTATTCTTCTGCTTCAATTCTTTTTATTTCATTAAGTGACATAAAGGGTTTCTGGAACAGTTGTCTATGCCATAGTTATTGAATCATTTGTGGTGTTATCAATCTGGGTTCATGGTTTTTTTTTTTTTAATGGGAAGCTCTGTCAGATTCCACAAAATTTCTAAACATGGGTTTTGTGTCTTTGTTTGTATCTGATGTGTTCCATTTACTGCTCCTTTGAGACTCTACCTTACTAGATCTGTTTGGGACATTGACCGATCCACTGCCTTATTCATGGTTTAGTACTCTCTACCGAGGTCAGATCATGGCATTTTGTACTCTATAGCCATTGCCTCTTGCTCTTCGTATCCTGTTTTTATTGGTTTTGTTCCAATTGATGTTCAAATTAAGTTCTTTTACGTTAATTTGTTATCCGAGGTTTTGGGGTTTTAGTTATAAGCGGGTTAGTTCCCTTTTTTACATCAGGGTTTTGGGTTTTAATGCTTGGAAGTACTATAGCTTGATGATGTATTATCAGCTGAAAAGTTATGAGGGGGTTGAGAGGCTCACTGTGTTCCCGAGATTTTGTTTGAATTTTTCCATCTTGTATCTGCCTATGGTGCAAAGTGAAATAAGCTCTCCGCATCGATTATCCTTCCACTCTTTCTTTTGAGGTCCATAGTGCTAAATGGGTAACAACACTTCTCGTGTTGTTGGTTGTTTTATGCCCTCCAATGGCAATCATGGTGTTGATTTGGAGTTCTTAGAGCCATTGGATGAGGGTTTGGGCCATTCATTTTGTTATGTTAGGCCGTCCATTTTTGATTCTCCTGCTATTACTCCTTCAAACTCTGAGAGGTTCACGGTTGATTCCAGCACGTTGGATTCAGAAACATTTAGTGGTTCATTTAGAAATGATACAGTAGATGATCCTTCAGGTTTGCATAGGCCAACCAAAACTGTCCCTGAAACTACATTTAAAACCATATCGGGTGCTTCAGTTAGTGCTAATGTGAAAACTGCTAGGACTTGTAACCAGAGTGCCTTATTTTCCAGTGATGTGCAAGAGCCTGCTGCATCATTTGAAAGCACTGCTTCATTTGCTGCAATCCCTTTGCAACCCTTACCTCGGGGCTCTGGACCTTTGAATGGCTTCATGTCTGGGCCCCTTGAGAGAGTATATGCTTCAGGTCCTTTAGATAAGGGAAGTGGCTTTATGTCTGGACCAATAGAGAAGGGGGTAATGTCAGGTCCCCTTGATGCTGCTGACAAATCCAATTTCTCTGCCCCACTTTCACACTGTCGTAGAAAGCCTCGGTTCCATTTTCTACCGAGGAGTGTTAGTGGACCAATGAGGAACACTCTATCCCGGGCATTCTCAAGACATTCGATTGGGTTGGGGTGGATTCATAAGATTTTCTTGCATCCAAGTAACCAAATGGCATGGCAAGTCAGGGAGCCAAAGTTCCGACAAGAAGTCATAAGGAACTGTCCTGAAGTAGGATCATCAGATGGAGAGTATATGAACAGTCGTAACTTGCAGTGGTTTCATGGGAAGGCTGGAGAAGATAGGGTTCATGTTGTAGTTTCTGAAGAGCATGGATGGTTGTTTATTGGAATATATGATGGCTTTAGCGGACCTGATGCAACTGACTTTCTAATGAGCCATCTGTACAGAGCCATAGACAAGGAACTTGAAGGACTTCTGTGGGATTATGAAGATAATGCTTCAACCAGTTCCATAAATGTTGATCATCATAAGAATGAAGTTCATGCAGATGATTCAGGGTGCAGCAAGGAAGATCAGCCCAGTTTGAGGGGAGTTGATTCAGCTAATTTCAGAGAATCAAATGATCCAGCCTTTCTCACGGATCCATCTGAGAATTATGAAATAGTGAAGGAAACTGATGATAATAGGAACAACCAACAGCTATCATTTAACCCTGAAGAGCCCACCATTTCCGGCAGTGCTCCTTTTCCTGTTCAAACTGCCAAATTGACCGGCAAAGGCAGGAAAAGTATGCGGCTCTATGAGTTGCTGCAAATGGAGTCATCTGATGGACTAGGTTCCCTGACAATCTCAGAGGTTGAAAAACAAGTTACAAGCTTTGGCTGTAGGCCAGATTCTGATGTTCAGGGACAAAACTTCCAAGAAGGGAAGCTAATTTTCCCCTCATTGAACAGTAGTAAAGGAGGTGGGTCCAATTTTCGGGATGACGACCCAACTACGTCTGGAGAAGATGCCATTGGGGTTGAATCGAATGATCGAGGAGTTGTAGCTGAATTTTCTGTTTCACAAAGACAGAGTTCAGGAAAGTCAAATATCAGTTCAAAGCTCAGAGAAATATGTAGGAAGCAGAAGTCTTTACGAAAGAAGCTCTTTCCTTGGAGTTACGATTGGCATCGAGAGGAAACTTCTACTGATGAGAGAGTAGTAGAATCCTCAGGACCTATTAGACGTCACAAGTGGGTATGTTTTGACCATGATGCTGTTTTAAGAGCTATGGCCCGTGCCCTTGAGCACACTGAAGAAGCTTATATGGAAATGGTGGAAAAGGACCTTAAATATCCTGAACTTGCTTTAATGGGATCCTGTGTTCTAGTAATGTTGATAAAGGATCAAGATGTCTATGTAATGAACCTTGGGGATAGTCGTGCAATATTAGCACAGGAAAGACCTAATGATCGTCATTCTAGTCCAAGTTTTGCCAAGGATGATATTAGGCCTAGGAACAGGTCAAGAGAGTCTTTAGTACGCATGGAGCTGGACAGAATCTCAGAGGAATCTCCAATGCATAACCTAAGTAGTCAGGTTAATATGCTGAACAAGAATAGGGAGATCTCAATTTGTAGGTTGAAGATGAGGGCAGTTCAGCTTTCCACAGATCATAGCACAAGTATTGAAGAGGTAGCCTTCTTGAACGTTTCAATTTTGCCATT
The DNA here is from genome assembly GCA_027575705.1 of Erythroxylum echinodendron. NCBI lineage: Eukaryota > Viridiplantae > Streptophyta > Magnoliopsida > Malpighiales > Erythroxylaceae > Erythroxylum > Erythroxylum echinodendron. The sequence goes on along the minus strand of JANZXR010000141.1, from coordinate 6,214 downwards.
TTCATTTCTAGTTCATCTCCAGGCTTCTGTAGGCCATGTATCATGGTTGTTTCCATTGCCATCCATCAAGCAGTCCTCCACTTTCTTAAGCGTGTACAGAGTTATGAGCACCACTTTGCTGGCTTCTATCTAAATCAGAATGATTCAGTAGTTGCTGAAGATTGTCATTACGTTTGCTTGTAATTAATCACTAGATACCTTTGTTTGGTGCAGGAAATATTGAGAATAAAGGCAGAACATCCTGATGACTGCCAAGCCATTTTAAATGATCGAGTGAAGGGCCAATTGAAAGTAACCAGGGCATTTGGGGCTGGCTTCCTGAAGAAGGTCATTAATATATGTACAATTAGCTGTTTTTATTAAAACATTGAACCCTAATTTCTGCCATGAGCTTGTCTTTACTATTTATTGATAACTAAGGATTTCTGTGTTACTGAACTACAATTATCTAATTGTGTTGCTGCTAATATTGATAACGCATACAGAGTGTTGAGGAAAAATTAGAATGTCCTATTTTAGGACAACATCAGCATATTGAAGCCGTTCTAATTGCTCAGCATGATTGATAGTCGAACTGCTTATGAAAAGCCCGCTATTAAATTTTGCATTTTGTCTGTAGAATTGCATCGTAACCAGATTTGCTCCTAAATGCAGCATGCTTGTTGCATTCCCCAATTAACAATATATCCCTTTATTCATAATTATAATAATCTAATGGTGCGATAAAATCAGGATTGTAAAGGAAACTGATTAGAGTCAAGGAAAGGAATATGCTCTATGGTTGCTCTTTGACAAATGAACTTTGTTACTTCGTGCCAATTGATCGTGGTTAATTCAGTCATGTAATATGCATCTCAAAGAGCAGAGTAGTATTTCCTTCAGCGTGTGGCTCTACTATTGCATTCATTTTGTCATTTTCAATGGATTTCATACCCTTACTTTTTGATGCAACGCATGGTTTTGACGAGTGATTTGGTTAACATTGTAAGTTGTTGAAACAGTTCTATTGTTTATTATGAAACCTCATTATTGGTTGTCTGTTGATGGGTCATCGTGTTTGGCAACAAAAATGTACACGTACACGTTGCGATAATGTTTGAAGCGAATACAAATGGAATGGTGATGACTTTTGAACGAAGATAGTTATGCACCTAGGACTGTAATCTGTGGTTTTCAATGACCAAGATTTGTGTTTAAGAACTTATCTTGTCATAATTACTATCCTTACATTTTTTTAAATTGGATAAATAAAAAATTTTAGTAATCAGTAAGATAACCTTTATATTTACGTTAGCAATTTGTGTTTTTACCTGATTTGACTTTTTGGGTGCAGCCTAGTTGTAATGATGCTCTGCTGCAGTCCTTTCGGATAAATTATGTCGGAAATCAGCCTTATATTAGTTGCATTCCTTCTGTTCTTCATCACCGGCTTTCCTCAAGTGATCGATTCTTGGTTCTATCTTCTGATGGGCTTTACGAGTATTTCAGCAATGAAGAAGTGGTTGCTCATGTTACATGGTTCATGGACAATGTTCCTGAAGGTGACCCTGCACAATATCTTATTGCAGAACTTCTACTGCGTGCTGCTAAAAAGAACGGTGAGCATCAAAAATTTCCTTTTCATTTACCTTCAAGGCTTCACATATTGTTGGCAAAAGTTTAAAGCGTGGAAAAAGACAAAATGGAAACCTCCATAGGAATGAAAGTGACAGCAAATATTTTGTTTTTATCGTGCAGCCATGCAGATTATTACTGTTTCTTCCCCAATTAAGATAATGTATTTCTACATATTCGATTTACTTTTCCGCAAAGGTGATATCTATAAAGGTTGACATCCTTGCTTAAGACATGACCTAAAAGAGATGGGCCGCAGAAACTAGCAAAAAGAAAAAAAGAAAAAAAAAAAAGAAAACTCTACATTTAATACTGTGATAAACATATTCAAGTTGCATTTTAATGTTTACAATTGTCCTTAACGATACTTCTGCATTCACAAATCTGACAGTCCTCTGATGACTTTTGATTGGCTGTTGCAGGAATGGGTTTTCATGACCTTCTTGATATTCCTCATGGAGATCGACGTAAATATCATGATGATGTTTCTGTTATGGTGGTTTCTCTTGAGGGAAGGATTTGGAGATCATCTGGATAATTTTTCTTTTTTGTTTCACATGTGCATGTTGCTTCATTGATGTTAAGTGGTTCTAAGAAAAAGGCATTTTGGATATCAGATCGGTCATTCTTTTTGGACAAAAACATTTCTCTGGGTAATTTTTTTTTTCCTAGCAAAAAAGGCGGGATGATCAACCTATGCTGCTGATAGAAGGCAGTCACTTATTGTCTCAACTGGAGCTTCCAGCATTCATTCGCTGCACGCCTTTTTCATTCTGTTTATATAGAAGATTTTGTCGGTAAACTTTGGAATTAAAAAACATCACCTACATCTTACTTCCCACATCCTTTCCTTGCCTTCCCCTGCTATAGTATGTTCATGTAGGCCAAATTATCTTTTGCTGTCCGTTCCTAGCAAGTTTCCTAGATTGTTGCTACTATCCCATTTGTTTCCAAGTTGTAGCTTTCGATCAGGACCGTCCATGTCCATTCTCCCACCTGAAACTCATCTGTCATTTCAATGACGATCTGCCACCTAAATTGAGCACGTTAAAGGTGACACTGTAACATTAAAACCATGACCTCCCGATCCTTTAGAACCTGATCCCCCAGCAACGACGCCAGAGAATCTCCTTTCAAGTACGGGATGTCTACTGGAGATGAATAACTATGTAAAGCATCAAATGATGATCAACTTTAATGTACTTTGTTCTTTCGTGAAAAGTAGGATTTGCTGTGATGTGCATAGTTGTTTGGTCATCACAGTATAGAGTCATTGGGTAGTATGGGGGCAACCTAAATTTGAAAGAAGACTCTTAAACCACATAAGTTCACAAATCACAAGTTACAGTTGCTATGATTCAACATTCAACTTCTACACTAGATAAAGCTACCGCATGTTTCTTACTATTATATAAGACAAGATTTCCTTCAACAAACATACAGTAGCCCATAGTAGATCGTCTATCATGTGAATTTCCAGCCCAATCTAAATTTGTATATCCTTTAATTTGTTTGTCCATTTTTTAACATTACAATTCCACAACTAATTGATCCTTTTAAGTATCACAAAATGCGTTTAACTAGACTAAAAAGATAGGTTGTTGGAGCATGCATAAAATGACTAACAAGCTTATGACAAATAAGATATTAGGTTGAGTGATGGTCAATTAATGAGTTTTCCCATATGTTTTTGACAGTATGTAAGGACATTTGAGTGCCTTTTTTCCTTGAATCAATCTTCAATTTACTATAAGAGGAATACAAGTAGGTTTAGAACTTGTCATCCCTACTTGAAGTAAACTAAAAATGTACTTGCACTAGTTAAGAAGTTGCCATTTCAATTCTAGGAAAGCATTTTAAAGGACCAAGATATTTTAAAGGAAATAGTAGTTGAAGATGTCTTTTTTACTTGGCAATTAAGTCAGCATCACTTCCTATTACAATGAGATCATCTACGTAAATAAATACCATTAATTTTTCGATCTTTCCAAGTTGAACATATAGAGATGAATCAACAATGATTTTTTAGAATCCTAGACCTTCAAGAGCTAAGCTTAAGTTCACATGCCAAGCTTGAGGACTTTAATCCATAAATGGATATATGAAGTTTACACACCAAACTCTGATCACAATTGAGGATAACTAGTAGGAAGCTTCATGAATACTTCTTTTTTAAGATTACCATGCAAGAAGGCATTTTTAACATCTATTTGAGACAATGACCATCCATTATTGATAGCTACAGATAAAAGTACTTGAATAGTAGTCATTTTTGTGACTAGAACAAATGTCTCCTTATAATCTACTCTATATTTTTAGTAAAACCTTAGGCTAACAAACGAGCTTTATGGCAATGAATGGATCTATCAGACTTAAACTTTGTTTTATATACTTATTCGCATGCAACTAACCACTTTCTTTTAGGAAGAGGCATAACACTCTTAAGTGTTATTTTCTACAAAGCCTTCAACTCATCTTCCATTGCTTTCTTCCAAACATCTCGAGTTTGAACCTCTTGATAAGGTTTTGGATCATGAACATTGGAAATGGATGAAAGGCTGTTGAGTATGAGGGAGACGCCTTCTTGTAAGTTAGATCATTTGTAGGTAGATGCTTGACTGAGTAAGCAACATAATCTTGCAACTTTTATAGAAGCTGACAAATTTTTGGTGATTCTGTCAAGGAACATGTGTTTATTCTCAGTTAATAGATATCTCTTGATCATTTGAAGTGCTGTTAGATTCTTGCTAGTCATTATTAGTTAAATTAATTTGATTGTAAAAAATTTGCAAGTCTAGTGATTGCAGTTCTGCAGGATTGCAAGCTACACCTCCCTTTGAAAATTCAAGATCTATTTTGACACTTGGCAATGGAAAAATTCATGATTCCCCCTTACGTGAAGTTGTGAAATAGGGGTTAGCTTCATCAAATTGAACATCTCTTGTAACATAAAGTTTTCCAATAACAATATCAAATCATTTGTATCCCTTATGAGTTTGTGAATAACCAAAAAAAAAAACACTTAACTACTCTTGGATCTAGCTTATCTCTAGAATTTGTTGTCAAATGTACAAAACAAGTGTAACCAAACACTTTCAAATGAGATATATCATGTTCTGTATTTAGCAGAACTTCAAGAGGGCTTTTAAAATACAAAACTTGACTAGACAACCGATTAATAAGATAGGCAATTGTTAACACTCCATAAGACCAAAAATATTTTGGAACAGTCATTTGAAGCATTATTGCTCTAGTTTTCTCCAATAGGTCTATTTTTTTTTCATTTAGCAACCCCATTTTGTTAAGATGTATTAACACAACTAGTTTGGTGCACTATTCCTTTAGAATAACCCAATGAAACTCCTACTAATATGTGAGATTTATAGAGGTCCAATAGTATGCAACCTTACCCCTAATTATTCCTCTAGAAGTAAGAAATTAGTCATGTTATGAGATGTATATTCTTTTCCATTGTTGGTTCAAAAAATCTTACTATGAGCTGAAAATTGATTAATAATCGTCACATAAAATTCTTTGAAGTGGTTGAGGACATCACCTTTTGATTTTAACAAATAAACCTAAGCAACTTTAGATAGGTCATCAATAAACAATACAAAGTATCTAAATCCATCAATAGAAGAAAGAATAGGATCCCATAAGTTTAAATGCACTAAATCAGAAGGCTTATATGTTTGAGACAATGACAAACTAAAAGAAGTATAAACGACTTAGAATAACGACAGATCTTAAAATCATGAGTTTCCTTATACAAATCATGAATCATTTTTTAAACGACAGAATGAAAAGGATGAGCTAAATGCTGATGCCACAAGAGTTCATGACTTACAGAAGTTGAAAGGACTTGAAAACCTTTAGAGACTTGATGACCAGGAGAGAAATAGTAGAGCCCATTCAAGTAAAACTATTCACTAGTCATCTTTTTAGTGACATGGTCTTGAAACACAACCTTACAAGATATTAATAAGACTTTACAATCAAGACTTTGAATTAATTTAGGAATAGAGTAAATGAAATGGAAAGGATGGAACACAAAAGACATCGGAGTTTATGGTGTAAGACATAAGTTTGATTTTTCTTTACTCTTCATAGGAACATTTTAGCCATTAATAACTAACATAATAGAAGATAAATCACAAAAATTCATTAGTTTATTAGACATATGATCACTAGCGTTATAATCTACAACCTATAAATCTTGTAATAAACTAATTTCTAAAGTAGATAGAAAGGCTACCATAATATCTTGACAATTTTTTACATTTACACCAGTTAAAAAATCAGTAAATTTGCACAAAAGTGCAGTGGGTTCATTATGACCTTGTTCTCCTTTTTGGGCATTTCCCTGACCATGTTTGTCTTGCAAATAACTAGCAAACTCATTTAGTAAAGCAACATGGTTAGCAGAAAAAGATTAAAAAAATATTAGTCATATGAGCCAAAGTTATGAATACCGTACCGGACTCAGTACCGGATTGAGTTCTGGAACGGAACTGTACCGGTATCGGTCAGTACCGGATATCGTTTCGGATAATTTTTTAAATTTATAAAATAGTCCCTAAAATTTTTAAAATTTACAAAA
>JANZXR010000140.1:82815-99080 GCA_027575705.1 Erythroxylum echinodendron | reverse complement strand
GTACAATCATATGAATGTGCAAAATAAATGTGTATGTCACAATTAACTTATGCATGATGTGCTTTTTCCTAATTTCAAATAAATTTCTCACAATTTACTATTCTAGCCTTAACATGGGTAACGGGATGTTACACTGTCTATCTATTCCTACATTTTTTTAATTGTTTTGAATGTTCTTCAGCAGTTGTTGGATACTTTCATTGTTTTCATCCTGATGAGGAACATTAGCTCAATATTTTCTATTTATTTGATATCTGTTATGTTCGTTGACCTTGAGCAGAACCTAGGATTTTTACTTCTCTTTTAGATTTCTTTTCCACTCAAATATTATTTTTGCAATTTATATCTAAATTGGTATGGAATAGAAAGATGAAACTTATCTAGTTTATACCAACTTAAGTTTGCAAAAGGTACTCCATTAATGGTGGAAAATCTTGGTGAGTAATATCCCATAAGGTAAACAACCAGTTGTATTCTTATGATTCCTTTTATCCACTATAAACCTTAAGATCATTATAAGGAGATTTATTTTGTTTCCTTTCAGCAAATTATACACTACATAAGTGTTTAGCAAACTGTACCTTTCAATAGAATTACTCCTGGAGAAAATAGAAGTATCTGATAACGATGCAATACATCGTGGTAGTAAGTCAAATTGCCTACTCCAAGGTCTCCCATCTTGGGTATTTTCAGCATTAAGGCGGATGGATTTAACAACTTCTCCCAAATCCAGATCAGTGGCATCATATTTATGACAAGACAAATCAACTCTCCCTATAGGAGCTATGTCTAGTATATCTCCTAAAATTTCTTCAGAAATTAGAATTTCATTTTCACATACCCATGAGATTATGACTAGTTTTCATTAATTACTTCCTTTCTCTTGCGTGTGTAGAATGCCTTGACTAGCTCATCACACACAGTTTCATCTAATTTTAAGAAGTTTTCCTAACCAATTGCAACAAAGTAAGGAGAGATAGGTATACCTATGTTATCAAACATCATAGGAGGCAAGATCCTCTCAGCAACCACCTTTCTTTTCTTATACTGCATTTTATAGCAGATTTCAGCTTCCACTGATTAAAACATTTTTAGTGGTATTGACTTTTTCCTCCCTTTTAAGCGTCTATCTTTATTTTCTTTGTTTTGTTTTCTTTAGGAATCATTTTTTATGAAATAACTCATTTCTAGTGATAGGGTTCTTAAGTTCCTTCAGTCACAGGCATTTTTCCTTTCTTTATCTCTACCCTTTTTTCTTTTTTTGGATTCTTCTTCTTCTTCTTTTTCAGTATCTGTGGTATCTTTTTGTCCAGATATTTTATTGGCTTACTTTGCAAGATTTCCTCTGGTTCGTGGTCATTTGATCAATAAAAAATGTTCTTATTTGAATCATCAATGTTTATAACCCAGTGTACTTCTAATACTTATTGCTTAGAGGAGATGGGTTCAGTAATATGAGCTTTGCCATGACTATCATTGGAAGTTGGAGTTTTCTTTTCTCCTTTTGATCTAGTTTATGCCATTGTAGATTGTTGGAAAGAGAAAGTTGAAAAGATGTAGAAAGTTTGAATGCAGAACGAATAAGCGACGCTTTTGAGAAAAATATGATGAGTAGAAGAGAGAGATCTATTTTTGGTATATTTAAGTAATTCTTAAGCGTTGCTCTTATGTGAAGATGAACAGCCATACGCTAATATAGGAAGTGTGATCCTCTGCGTATCTTCTGTCAGTACCGTACAATTGCTTGTTAGAGCTACGCGCACGTTTTTAAAAGCTGAAACGATGCCATGAATCATTTCCTTTTAGGAAACGTGTACCTTTATTTGTTAAAGTGAGAAGACCCTTCTAAAATTAGAAGGAGCCTAGTAGACTAAGAGAGAGTTTATAAGAAGCACAATAGAAGGAGCCTGTGAAATGCAATAATAAGCAAAAGAGAGAATTAATGCAGAAATAATATCAGAGAGTTTGCACACACCAAGCTCTTTTTTTAACATACAAAATCTATCTTCAAAAAGTGGCTTAGTGTAAAAGTCAGCTACCTAATTTTCAATATTAATATACAAAAGATCAATGGTTCCTTCTAAAACATGATCTCTAAGAAAATAATGTTTGACTTCTATATGCTTAGTCCTTAAATGATGCACAGGATTTTTAGAAAGATTAATTGCACTAGTGTTATCACATAATATAGGAATATCATAAAAGTTTAGATAAAAATCATGTAGTTGATGCTTCATCCATAAGATTTGAGCACAATAGCTAGCAGTTGCCATGTATTCAGCTTCAGTCATCGAAAGTGTTACGCAATTTTGCTTTTTGTCGGACCAAGATGCTAGACATCATTTGAGAAATTGACAGTGACAACTGATGCTTTTTTGATCAACTTTATCACCTACATAATCTACATCACAATATCTCACTATGTCAAATGAATCATTTTTTGGATACCATAGTCCAAAATTCATAGCTCCATGGAGATATCGAAAGATTCTTTTCACTTCTTGAAGGTGGCTTTTTTTTTAGATTTGATTGAAAGCGTGCACAAAGACAAACACTAAACATAATATTTGGTATTGAACTTGTAAGATATAGTAGTGATCTAATCATTAATCTATACTTTGTCTCATTTTTAGCTTTGTCTTTTTTGTCTTTATCAAGTTTAGTTCCAATGTACACAGGAGTACCCATCGGTTTGGCATTCTCAAAGTGATATTTCTTGATGAGTTCTTTTGTGTTTTTACCTTAGCTAATAAAGATTCCTTTTTCTGTTTGTTTGATTTGTAATTCGAGAAAGAATGACAATTCTCCCGTCACGCTTATTTCAAACTCCCCCTGCATTAATGCTGACAATTCTTCACAAAAGGATGGATAGCACCAAATATTATGTCATCAACACATATTTGCACTAAGAGTAAATCATTCTCCTTTCTCTTAATAAACAAGGTCTTATCGACATTTCCTCTTTCAAAGTTATTCTTAAGCAGAAAATTACTTAACCTCTCATACCATGCTCGAGGAGCCTACTTTAAACCATACAGAACTTTGGTTAACTTCATCGCATAATTCAGATGGTTTTCATCTTCAAAACCTAAGGGTTAGTTCTTCGTTAATATAACCATTTAAGAATGCACTTTTAACATCCATTTGGAACAACTTGAAATTTCTATAGCATGAAAAGGCAAGTTCGATTCTAATTGATTCCAACCTTGCAACAAAAGCATAAGTTTTTATCAAAATCAATACCTTCCTATTGATTGTAACCTAAAGCTACAAGTCTAGCTTTATTTCTTACCATCTTATCATTTTTGTCAAGTTTGTTTCGAAAAACCCATCAAGTCCAAATGATTGAATTGTTTTGAGGACAAGGTACTAGATTTCAGACTTTATTTTTGTCAAAATGATTCAATTCGTCTTTCATGGATGAAACTCAATTTTCGTCAGTAAGGGCCTCTTTAACTATTTTTTGTTCTATTTGTGAGATGAGATGTTGTTCTTGAATGATGATCTTGTTCTTAAACTTTTAGAGGGATCTCCTATAATGTATTGGTGCATATGAAGACATCTCCATTCTCTAGGTGTTTTCTTTACATAGGCTCCTATTAAGAAGAAGGAGCTTGCTGCGTTCTAACTTCAGAGTGCCCTTCTTAATCTTGTGATTTTGAATGTGCTATAGTTAGAGTCTCTGATATATTTTTAGGAACTAGGGGGTGCTCTTCATCATTTGAATCAGTTGATATTGCCGATAGAAGTGCTTTGTCAAATACCACATGTATTGATTCTTCTATTTTTCTTGTTCTTTTATTATAGACTCTGAATCTCTTACTCACACTACTGTATTCCAAAAAGATGGCTTCATCGATCTTGCATTGAATTTTCGAGATTGTCCTTTCCATTGTTTAGAAGAAAACACTTGCAACCAAATGCTTGAAGTAAGCACATTTAGTTTTCTTCCTTTCCACAACTCATAGAGAGTCTTTTTCAGAATAGGTCTTATGAAACATCTGTTAAGTATATAACATGTCGTGGATACTACTTTTGTTTAATATATATGAGGTAGTTCACTTTCATTCAGCATGGTCCTGGCCATATCAACTAAAGTTTTGTTCTTTCTCTCTGTCACTCCATTTTACTGAGGCGTCCTTGGACATGAGAAGTTATAAGTTATACAATTGCTGTCATATAACTCTTCAAACTTTATGTTATCAAATTCTCCTCTATGATCGCTTCGAATTGAGGTCACACAGAACCCTTCTTTTATCTAAATTTTTTTACAAAACTTTTCAAAAACTTCAAAAGTATCATCTTTATTTGATGGAAAGTAAACTTATGTAAATCTGGAATAATCATCTTTTAGAACAAAACCGTAATGTTTGCCACCAAAACTTTGAGTTCTAGTGGAACAAAATAGATTCATCTGCATAAGTTCAAGTGGTTAGCTAGTAAACACAATATTTTTAGGAAGAAAGCTACCTCTGACTTGTTTACCTTTTAAACATGCCTCATAAACCTGATTGCTTTAAAACTTTAAGGTTAGTAGTCCTCTTATTAACTCGTTTTTGGACAATTTTGATAAAATGCTCATGCAGGCATGTCTGAATCTCCTTTTCCATATAAATGAATCCTTTTCTAGAGAGACAAAACACTTAACATTTTGTGAGGACATGTCTTCTAGTTGAGCACAATATATATTCTAATTTTTAGGACCAACAAACACAGTATTATCATTATGAATATCGACAATTTCATAATGAGATGATAGAAAATGACTTTGTAACCTTTGTCACATAGCTAACTCACACTCAACAAATTATGTTTCAAACCATCAATAAAGAGAACGTTATCAATGGAGGTAGAGTTAGAATTACCAATTTTACCAACTCTAATGACATTTGCTTTATTTTTGCTTGCAAAGACAACATTACCTCTGTCTTTCCTTTCAATATAGTTAAAGTGTGATATTTCACCTGTCATGTGTCTCGAACAACCACTATTAACTATCTATTGATTTTTTCTTGTTTCTGCTTTGAAGCATATCTATAAAAAATATTATCTCCATTTAGGTACTCAAATTTTTTTGGGTCTTTCTAGGTTAGTATTTTAACCTTTTGGTCTCCAAACATATATCTAAGACAATTTCTTTTTACAAAAATTACAAGAATGACTAATGTGACCATGTTTACCACAGTAATTGTACAAAACATATGAATGATAGTTGTTATTCTTTTTGTCACTTAGCAAGTTTTTGCTGTTTTGGTTATAGCTACTACTAGATTTAACAAAGTAGTTTTTGTATGGCCTAATATTGTTATTTTCATTGTATCCTGTTCTGGCCTTACCAAAAATGCATGTACCGCTCCCAAGCAATGCATAAACATTCTTCATTCCATCAACAAAGTTTTCCAAATCTTTCTCTAGAGATAAAATCTTCCCTACACTTCTCTCCTTTTCAAGTTATAAGTCGACTACTTTTTCTTCTAACTAATTTACCTTTTTATAATCATTTTTTAGCAACGTATTTTCCAACTTGGCTATTCTTTCTTCCAGTAATTCCTTTTTAGAGATCTTTTGCTTGTACTCAACTTTAAAAGACATATTCTTAATCACCAGATTCTCATTCATTGATTCTAATGATTTAATCTAGAGATGTATCATTGCTCTTAGACTTCTCAACTTCTTTGAAATATTTCACTATCAACCTTTTGTACTGATTATACATTTCATGATATGTACTTTCAATTCATCAACTTCAATATCAAAGTCAGAATAGTATACCTTGTCGTCTCCTGATTCAGCCATGAAGAAGACATTGTTAACTTCCTCAAGTTCATCTTCCTCAAAGCTTTCAAAATCCTCGTCAGACTAAGCTGCAGTCATAACTTACTTTCTAGGTTTCATATTCTATGTTTTATCCTTTTGAAGGAGAGGACATTCAAGTTTAGTGTGCCCAGGCTTCTTGTAGTGGTAGCATATGATTTGTATATTGCTGCTGCTATTGTTTCCTTTTGATAGGGCCTCCTATTTCCAGCCTTCTTGTTTCCTTTTCTTTTTTTTGTTAACTTCTTTTTGTAGAAGTGTGCGTATTTTCTAATCATGAATTTGAATTCATCATCTCCATCTATCTGCAACTCAATGCCACTTTCATCACCAGTTGAGTTGTCAGTTGCTTTTAGTGCCATTTCTTTTCTGTAGGAGAATCCTTCATCTCGCCTAAGCTTGGTTTCATGGATCATCAGATTTCCTCATAGCTAGTCAAGTGAAATGGTATCTAGATCTTTTGTAGTTTCTAGAGCTATCACTTTAGGTCTCTATTCCTTTAGTAGTGACCTTAAAATCTTCGTTACGAGCTCATCATCAGGATATATTTTCTCTGATTCTTCAAGGCGATGATGATATTGTTGAAGCGTTCGAAGAACTCATTTATGGTCTCCTTTGTATTGATGTACTAAAAAGAATTATTCTATGTTTCTTTACCTCATTCATCCCTTCAAAGGTAACTTGAAGCTTGTCTCACATTTCTTTTGTTGTGGAGCAGTATGATATCTTTTCATATTCTTCTGGATACAACGCATATATTAGGTGATGTTTTGCCTTAGTGTTTAGTTGTGCATTTCTCCTATTAGCATCAGTCCATACTTTTACGTTATTAGAAGTGAGAATTGTAGCACCAACTGTAATAGCTTGCCACATATTGATATCCACATATTAGAGATATATGGTCAATCTCTCTTTCTAGTATAAGTAGTTGTTTCAATTGAAGTAAGGAGATTTTCAGATTAATTGTCCATCAAGACTTCTTAAGGCGTTTACCATAATCTATCACGTGTTGTAAAACACAATAAATGTGAAATCTCACTCTAATACTAAATAATAAAGCAAATACACACAAGAGGGAGTTAATTGTGTATAAAAAATTTTTGCGAGTTATTTCAGTTCAAAAAGAAATGATAGGAGCATGTCTATAATTAATACAGTAGGAGCCTGTTGTGTAATAGGATCCTGTTTAAACAAAAGGAGCATGTTAAACCATAAAATCTTTTAAACGATAGGAGTTTGCTAAACAAAAAGTCTTATTAATATCAATTTAAAATAGAAGGAGCATGTTAAAATGAAAGGAACCTTTAGCAAGTTGAAAATAAAAGAAGCCTACTATAACAGTGAAGGAGCCTTTTGCTAAAATGAACACACACATAATATAATGTAGAAATATAGAAGTTAAGAGAAGAGAGAGAAGGACGCAGTCGATTTATACTGGTTTGGCTTACAACCCAAGCCTACGTCCAGTCCCTAAGTATCCAACTTGAGTATTTCACTACAAAAACAAGTAGTAATTTGACAAGCTTCTCTAAGCTCACAAGTTAATATTTTTCAAGATTCTCTAACCTTCCAAATTAGTAGTATTTAGTTAGCCTCTACAAGCTCTCAACAAAAAATGAAGTTTGCTCAATAAGAGCTACACTGAAATATTTTCACTTTCTAAAGCACAAGAGATTTTACAATGATATTACTTTCAAAAGAATTTATGCTGTCACTGTATTTTGAAAGTCCGATCTTTATTCTCAAAAGCAGTTGCTCTTCCTTAAGTAGGCTTTTCTTTCAACTAGCCGTTACTTCACTTGCATCCTTAATCAACTGGATGGATTTAATTTTGAATAACTTCGATGTCATCTTTGCCAAAAATCTTCCAGCAATCACGTAGCTAATATATGACCATTATAATAAGTAGGATCCTTTTGGATAAACCATTTTTTAATAAGACAAGCTCATAAAGAAGGTTCCTGCAAAAAAGAATATTCCATGATTTTGTTTCCTTTTAAGAATTATACCGTTGTTTATATATAAAGAAATAAATCCAATTTAAATTTTGAAATATTATAAGGTTATCATCAAAATCGTTAAATATGAACCTTGAGCTAACTAAGCTAATGAACTACATTTTGAGGAATTAAAAGAACTAAAAATGAATGTAATTGTTAAAAAAAATTTATCTAATTATTGTATTTTTATCTCTATTTATATTTAATAATGTTAAAGAATTGTATAATATTTTATTTTTATATGTGCTTGTGATGTTTATAAATGAAAGCGAGATGTGTATAACGAGTGTAATGGTACTAAGTTTGAGTTTTATTTAAAAGGGGTGAATTGATCGTGTTTAGCATTATGAACTATTATGATGCCAGGTGAGAGAATTTGGAGACTGTAATTATATTTTGATGTTTAGTAATTGAGTTGGAAAGAAAAGGAATTGAGAAATAGGGTATATAACTTGATATTATGGCTAATTGAGTATTAAACAAAACTTTTTATAAAAATTAAATTAAGATTATGAAAATAAAAAATTAAGAGAACATGTTACAAATGATAAGAGAAGGCTAACGTCTTAACTTCTTAATTTACTTAATAAGGTGGCTAAACAAAGCTTAAGCAATTAAGCATGTAAGAAAAAACAAAATAGGTAGACAATTAATCAAAAGACAGCTAAGTACATATAGTATAATTGTCATACATTCTAAACCAAAAGTTGTTGGATTATTAATGCCTCATGTAACTAGAAATACTAACATGATGGGTGTGGTAGTTAAGAGGTGGTTTTCTCATTTGAAACCACATATAACCGTCACCTCTTTTGATCCTATTCTTGCCTATGACGTTACTTCTGCTGATAACTATCAAATAAGGAGAAAGAACAAAAGTGATAAATGAGGATAAAAGAATAGAAACACAGAAGAGATTCAACATCAATTGACGTTATGGATCAAGGTACGATAATTGCTTATGTGAGAATTATATATATTTAATATCCTGTAGAATCGTATAATGAAGAGAAAGTTTTATAAAATGTGGTATCAGAGCATCTGGTTATGAACTTTATAATTCTCTGTTACGTTTTTTATTTTTAACCATTTTCATGCGTTTCTGTTTGGATATATATATATATATATATATACTGGGCAATTTTATTTTTCAAGTATATGAGAGATGAATGTTTTTCTCAGTGATCCAAGACACTACCAGTGATGATTTTTCTCTTACTAGTGTAAGCAAACATTAATGCCTGCCACGTTAGTCATGTGTGCAACTGGTGTAATGCAGCATCATCACTGTTATTAAAAGATGCAGGAATAAAAGATGCATAAACATTCGTTGTTTTAATAAAAGATGCATGAACTAGTTGTTTTTAATAACAGATACATGAACATCAACGTGAAGATGCATGAACTGTTTGTTTTAATAAAAGATGCATGAACGTGAACGTGAAGAGTGTATGCATGGTGTTAATAATATTAAACCATAACAGATGAATAGTGTATGCAATTTTGTTAAGTTCACGTAAACAGTGTTTATATTATTAAACATCAAAACATAAACTGCATGCATTTATAGTAAAGTTCACGTGAACAGTGTTTATATTATTAAACATCAAAACATAAACTGCATGCATTTATAGTAAAGATCACGTGACTAGTGTTTATATTATTAAGCAACAAACATAAACTACATGTATTTATGGTAAAGTTCACATGAATACTATTTATATTATTTGACAACAAAAGATGTAATGCATGCATTTATTATAGTGTACGTAAATGGTGTTTATATTAATAAACAATGAAAGATAAAGTGCATATATTTAAGTGTACGTAAGTGAATGGTGTTGATATTATTAAACAATAAAAGAGGAATACACATGAACAGTATTATGCATGTATATAAAAAAAAACTGGTAAGGTGAATGAGAATGAAGTATATGCATGCTAATTTTTTTTCTATCATGGGATAATTAATTAAGTAATGTTTTGTGGATTTATCAAATTTGGAACAATATTATGTTAGATTTGTAAATCACTAAAGTGATCAAATCTTTAAGCTAATATAGTTCTAAATTAACAAGAATTTTTTCAATCACTCACTCATAAAATTGATGTCATAAATGATGTTTATCTATGAGTAGATTGAAATTCATTATTATAAGAAATTTATGAATTACCCAAAGGTTAATTAGTTGTTCTTATAATGAATGAATATGATTGTTTGGTAACGTAAATACAATATTAGTTTCACTTATTTATCTAAAGATAATAAATATTTCTAAGTAATGTATACATCATTACCTAATAATGTTAAATATTATTGGCATCATTATGATTATTATATGCATTGATGTATCACCCAAAGGAGAACATTAATGTACATTAATTGTTAACATAATCTTTCATTTGTATCTATATAATATGTTAGTTTATGACTTAAAGCATTAATGTTAAGCATGCATTTATTGCAGTTTCTGTCCCTATGTCTTAACATTCACAAGCTTCGTCTGTAACTGTATTTAATGGGTTGAAATTTTCTGGCTGGAGTGAACAAGTCCAATTTTACCTTGGTGTATTGGATTTTGATTTGGCACTTCAAGTTGAGAAGTCTGCTACTATTACTGATATTAACAGTGATGAAGAAAAGACTCATTATAGTAAAATCAAACAGACTGAGTTTGATGTTTATAGGAATGAGCATAGCAAACAACATCAAGTCAGCTCTTCCTAAAACTGAAAGTGCTAAAGAATTTATGAGTTTTATGGAAGAGAGCTCCCAAACAGTTGATAAATCTCTTACTGGGACACTAATGGGTCTTTTGACCACCATAAAATTTGATGGTTCTCATACTATGCATGAACATATCATTGAAATGACAAATATTGCAACAAGACTTCAGACTTTGGGAATGGAAGTAGATGAGAATTTCCTTGTTCAGTTTATTCTGAACTCTTTACCATCTGAGTATGATCCATTCCAAATGAGCTATAACACTATGAAAGACAAATAGAATGTGCATGAATCGCACAGTAGGTTGGCTTAGGAGGAAACAAGACTTAAAAATCAAGAAAATCATTGCATCCATTTTATGGAATATCAATAAGCTATTAAGAAAGTACATAAGAAACATGGAAAGGAGAAAGGACCATTGAAGACTAATGAGTCCTCCGTTAAGATCTAGAAGAAGGCAAACAATAACAAATGTCATTTCTGTGGAAAATCTGGACACTTCCAGAAGGACTGTCCAAGACGTAAGGCTTGGTTCTAAAAGAAAGGTAAGCTTAAGGCTTATGTATGTTTTGAATCAAATTTAACTGAAGTTCCACGTAATACTTGGTGGATTGATTCTGGATGTACATCTTATGTTTCTAATACTATGCAGAGATTCCTTACGATCCAAACCACAAACCTAAATGAGAAGATTGCCTTCATGGATAATAGAATAAAGATTCCAGTGGAAGCAGTTGGGAATTACCTTTTAATCCTTAATACTGGACATCATTTAAATTTATTTGAAACTCTTTATATACCTAGTATTTCTAGGAATTTGATTTCTTTATCTAAACTTGATGTTATTGGATACTCTTTTAAGTTTGATAATGGATGTTTCAGTTTGTTTAAGCATAATAGTATGATTAGATCTGGTATTCTTTGTGATGGTTTATATAAATTGAATCTTGATAATTTATATGCTGAAACTCTTGTGACCTTGCATCATAAAGTTGGAACTACACGTAGTTTCGTGAATGGATGTTCTGCTTACTTATGGCACAAGCATTTAGGTCATATTTCCAAAGAAAGACTTGATAGATTAGTAAAGAATGGAATTCTTCTAGATTTGAATTTTACTGATCTCAATATTTGTGTGGATTGTATTAAGGGAAGCAAACAAAACACACAAAGAAAGTTCCATGAGAAGCACTCAGCTTTTTGAAATTATACACACCGATATATGTGGACTTTTTGATATTAATTCTTTTAGTAAAGAAAAATACTTTATCACCTTTATTGATGATTATTCACATGACGGATATGTCTATTTACTGCATGAGAAATCTCAATTAGTGGAATGCCTTAGAAATTTATATAACTGAATTTGAAAGGTAACTAGACAGAAAAGTGAACATCGTTAGGTCTGATAGAGGTGGTGAGTATTACAGAAGATATGATGAAAGTGCACAACACTATGGTCCATTTGTTAAATTCCTAGAAAAACATGGCATATGTGCTCATTACATAATGCCGAGTACACCACAACAAATTGGTGTATTAGAAAGACGTAATCGAACCTTAATGGACATGGCTAGAAGTATGTTAAGTAATGCATCTTTACCCTTATCATTATGGATGTATGCCTTAAAAACTGCCATGCATTTGTTAAATAAGGTTCCTAGTAAGGCAGTTCCAAAGACATCTTTTGAACTGTGGACTGGTAGGAAACCTAGTTTAAGGCACCTGCATGTCTAGGGTTGCCAGGCAGAAATAAGGATTTATAATCCAAAAAAAAAGAAATTGGATGCAAGAACAATCAGTGGATATTTCATTGGTTATCCAGAAAAATCTAAAGGGTATAGATTTTATTGTCCTACCCATATTATAATAATGGTTAAAACTAGAAATGCTAGGTTTTTTGAGAATGGTGAAATAAGTGGAAGTTACGTTTCACAAAATGTGCAAATTAAGGAAGTTAGAATATAAGTCCCTTTGACTTGTGTTCCTACTATTCAAATTGTTATTCTCAAATTGTTGCATCGCATAACAATTATGAAGAGCAACAAATACGTGCTCCTAACATTCAACATAAACCTACAATAGAAGAAACAAAGGAAATAACATTAAGAAGATCCCAAAGAGAAAGGAGATCTACTATTCCGAATGATTACATGGTCTATCTACAAAAGGTGGAAGATAACTTAGCAATTAATGATAATCCAATTTCATTTTCACAAGCCATTAATAGTGCTAATGCTAATAGTTAAATGCAATGAAAGATGACCTTAAATCCATGGAACATAATGGTGTTTGGGACTTTGTAGAATTACCTAAAGGATGCAAGAGAGTTGGATGTAAATGGGTCTTTAAGACAAAGCGTGACTCTTATGGCAACCTTGAACGTTACAAGACTAGACTTGTTGCTGAGGGTTTTACTCAAAAAGATGGCATTGACTATAAGGAAACGTTCTCACTAGTTTCCAAGAAAGATTCTCTCATAATTATCATGGCATTAGTGACTCATTATGATTTAGACCTACATCAGATGGATGTAAAAATTGCTTTTTTAAATGAAAATTTAGAGGAAAATGTATATATGGATCAACCGATGGGTTTTTCAGTTGAATAGAAAGAGCATATGGTGTGTAAACTGAAAAATTCAATACAGTAAAACCCCTATAAATTAATATTGTTGGGATCATGATATTTTATTATTTTATAGAGATATTAATTAATCGATAAATGAATATTTATTAATTTAAAGAGATTTTTCTAATTGATTGAAGTTAAATTTTGATTACATCAAAAAGCATTGTATCTTAGAAAAATTCATGTTTCATATTAATTAAATGAATCTAAAACATAGATTCGTTGTACATAATATTAATGAAAACTAATAAATAATGTTCATTGTTTCTTAATAATTAAGTATTATTCATTTTATTTTTACTAAAAACATTTAATGTATGTACATATGATGGAGATAGAAAATAGTTTATAAACAAGATAGAAAATTTCTTGAAACCACACCCAACAATGGCTCCTCATCTAAAAGGTGCCACGAAATCAACAATGACAGATCAAATACGCAAAGAATTATATGAGTACAAGAGAGATCATTCCAGAAATTTTGGATGCAATAAGAAAAGTTAGACTTAAATTTTAAGAAAAAACAAACAACACTAGAATCATATTTCACTAAATTGTCTTAGTTATGTTTGTGTAAGTTTATATAATTATTAATTTATGATATTAACGGGACCCTATATTTACGTAGGGGTATTTTAAAAATATATTATCTTATTATCTCATCAAAATTTGTTAAATTTTTAACTGGCCCAAGTTGTGACCGGAGAAAAATATTATCTTAGAGAGTTTATTAATTTACCGAGTATCAATTTAAAGAGGTTTTACTGTATACGGACTTAAGCAAGCTTCCCGCTAGTGGTATCTAAAGTTTAATGATAATGTTGTTTCCTTTAGTTTTAAAAAAAATTGTTAATCGGTGTATATATTTTAAGGTCAATGAGAGTAAGTTTATCTTTTTGATTCTGTATATTGATGACATCTTGCTCGCAACTAATAATCTTAGTTTATTAAGTGAGATTAAGCTATTTCTCTATAACAACTTTGAAATGAAAGATATGGGATAGGCAAGCTATGTGATCATAATAGAAATATTTCGGAATAGATCACAAGAATTATTAGGTTTGTCTCAGAAAGTATATATTAATAAAGTTTTAGAGAGATTCAGAGTCAATAAAAGTTCATCATCTCTAGTTCTAGCTCAGAAAGGAGACAAATTTAGTCTCATTCAATGTCGAAAGAATGATATGGAACAAAAATAGATGAAAGGAATTCCTTATGCATCTGTTGTTGGAAGTTTGATGTATGCTCAAAAGTGTACAAGTTCGAACATTAACTTTGCATTTAGTATGCTTGGTGGATACTAAAGTAACCCAGGATTGGATCATTGGAAAGCTACAAAGAAAGTCTTAAGATATTTGCAAGGGATAAAAGATCACATGCTTACTTATAGAAGGTCCAATCATCTTGAAGTAATTGGATATTCAGATTCAGATTTTGCTAGTTGTGTGGATGCTAGAAAATCTACATTTAGCTATGTATATCTTTTAGCCAGATGAGCAATATCATAGAAGAGTAAGAAGCAGTCAATAATTCTTGCATCCACCCACCATAGAAGTTGAATTTGTGGCGTACTTTGAGGCCATAGTTCAGGTTAAGTGATTGCGAAACTTTATTTCAAGATTTAGAATAATCGATAGTATTGCCAGGCCGCTAAAAATTTATTGTGATAATTCCACAGCAGTTTTCTTTTCTAAAAACAACAAGTATTCCAAAGGTATTAAACATATGAAATTGAAATATTTTGCCATTAAAGAAGAGGTTCAAAAACGGAGAGTGTCAATTCAGCACATTAGCATTAATCTTATGATTACTGACCCTTTGACTAAGGGATTATTGCTTAAAATATTTATGGGGCATATTGACAGCATGTGCATTATTACTAAGTAGGAGTTAATTCATATTATGATGACGTTTATGTTTAAATGTAATTGACATTCTAAGCTTATTATTGAATTTGTTTCTGGTCAATTCTATGTTTCCCATTTATGGATCATTTCATAAAGAAGATTAATTTTTTAGTATATGGAAAGGAATATATTGGTTAAATCACATACAACCTCCATGACTCATGTTAGTTCTAATTATTGATTATGATGATTAATGAATTCAATGCGCATGAAATTTAAATGAATTATGCATATGACAATGTTACATGAGTCAAATGGGAGAATATTGGATTATTAATGTCTTATGTAATTAGAAATACCGACATGATGGGTGTGGTAGTTAAGAGGTGGCTTTCTCATTTGAAACCACGTATAACAGTCACCTCTTTTGGTCCTATTCTTGCCTATGAAGTTACTTCTGCCGATAACCATCAAATAAGGAGAAACAACAAAAGTGATAAATGAGAATAAAAGAATAGAAACACAAAAGAGGTTCAACATCAATCGACGTTATAGATCAAGGTACGATAATTGCTTATGTGAGAATTATATACGTTTAAGATCCTATAGAATCGTATAATGAAGAGAAAGTTTTATATCATGTAACTTCATAAATATTAATAATGTCTTTATTTACTTTAAGTGAATGACTACTTAGCTCGTGATTTATGGCCATCTACAAACCATTTTTCTTATTTTAGACAGCTTATTATATCTAAATTATGGAGCATCCTTAATTATAACTAAAAAAGAAGATACATTCATAGACAAATTGTTATTTAAAAGGTTGATTAAGAGGAAGAATAAGATTTTAATAGGTATTGATGAGTTATTGAAAGATTGGAAGGAATTATGAAACACAAGAGAAATTTTGTGCTCTTTTAATATATAGCTAGTCGTAGTTTTGTACTTGTCATTATATTAATTTTATATTTTATATAAGAGTCTAATAATTTTTACCAAGATTTATGTTAATATTATATGATCATTATGATGTCATTAGTTGTGTGAATCTTAATTAGAAGTTGAGATTGCATATATGTCGTTAAAAATTATGGTTGTTAGATTATATTAAAAAAATTGTCAATAACTTAAAATCTCTCACAATTTAGGTGTATTATGAGCAATCTACACTACAAGAAAACAGTAAATTACAGACGAAAATTACCGACGGAAAAAGCCAATATACCGTCGGTAAATTTATTT
>JANZXR010000140.1:63014-77851 GCA_027575705.1 Erythroxylum echinodendron | reverse complement strand
AATTCCGTGTTTTGTGTAGAACTCTGCGAAAAAGTTTAAACGATCTATTCAACCCCCCTTCTAGATCGCTTTCAAATCATGTAGTTTCACAAAACAAGCACTTAGTCATGTGAGTACCACCATAAATGCAAGCAGTATGTCGTAGGTACCCAAATATGTATAAAGGTATTATTTATATAGGCATAATGATAACTACTATACAAGTTACATATGTACAAATATAAATCATATCATATCCACATGCCCAATGATACAGGAATCTGTCATGGCTTAACGCATCTTTAATTATATCAGTATAGAACCACATTTAATAGATGGTATGGATTTAGTATCCATAGATAGATATGAACTTACCTGATTTATGTACTTAACTGTTTAAACCTTAAGATATAGCTCCTAATCCTAATGAACCTATAAAATAGGAAGGAAAATAACCTAATAAGTGTCATTTACAAGTTATTAGGATCAATCAACAACCTAGGACTCTTTTATTGAGAATTGTGAAATGAATTATACCATAAAATGCAAACATTATAGTTTTACAAAGCATAAGCAAGTCCTTTATTCCAGATGGGACATAACAAATACAATTGACACATTACACAAGCATTATTCCTTAGAACCGACCAATCTAGAAAAGACATTAGGTCCACATAGTGACGATGTTGGAATCTAAATGAACTTTTTCATTATACATATTGATGTGTAGCTTGATTCCATCGAATAAATCTCTAGAGAAATTTTCTTCTTCTCTTTTAATGTTACTTAATATTATTATAATCCTTTTGATCTCAAATGGCATTGTACAATTGACTAGCTTTGTTACACGTAGATAAGTTTGAGCACCATATCACAATCTGCTCCCATTCTATTAGAGGTTTATATAATGACCATATTCTTATAATAGCCTTATAGAATGCATTGGTGAATTGGCCCTTTAAAAATAAATATGAAATGCTCTCATAATCATTCTTGCATAGTACATATCGATTTGGTATTGCCAAAACTTGTTTAGTCTATTAATTGTAGGCAATCTATTTTTGACACCTTTCTATAGGGTTATTAAAGCTTTAAGAAGCATGAAATTACGTTAGAATAAATCATATTAAAGAACTTTGACTTATTCTTTATGATAAAACTTCTTGTAAGATATATTGATAAGTTAACATCCTTAGAAAATAACCATAAGTTGTAGTCTGCGTTGTCTTCATATGAGACAACACTGTTGATTTCATTATACAAGATGGGCTCAATAATTCTTTACAGAATTTTAAGCTTATGTAGAAGATAATGAGCAATATATTGATTCTCTTAAATAATGTTTTTGCTTAGTTTGAGATTTGCAATATCTTCCAAAGGTCCTATAGATAGCCATTTGTCATGTCAAAAGAAGGTGGTGTTACCGTTACCCAACTTCTTGATAATATGAGGCCTAACATTATTTATAACTTTGAAGATGGCTTTGGTAAGAGTGGAAGCACTCATTTGTAAGTTAATCTTCATTAACTCCTCTATTTGATGTAGTATCCATTTATCCATTTAGATCATTAGGATTGTTTATCCTCGATGATTCTCCACATCCTCTTTATAAGCATAACCAAATTCAAAACTTTCAAAGGTACCATATTCAAACTTCCTTGCTTTTTTGGGGTGCATACCTTACCCTATTTAATAAGAGTAGAGTATTCTTAAAACTTGTTACTATTCCATAGGAATTTCTTAAGAATTTTATCAATAGTTTTTTATAACCTCTTAAGGAAAGCCATGTGAGCTGCCTAATGTAAATTATTAGAATTGAGAATAGCAAATATCAGTTAAGCTATACCAACTAAAGATAAAGCTTTCATCCTCTAGCATTATATTCTAGCTTTCATACTCTAGCATTATATTATAGCTTATATTTTATCAATTAGGGATCTGAAATCTCTATAAGTTGGCTTAGAAAAAGATACCAGAACTCTAAGTTATATAAATGACAAATCATGTCTAACGTATCTTATGATGGATAAGATCATGATTCCTAGTCTCTAACCTTATGAGAGATGTAAAATCAACTCTTTTCTAAATTCACTTTAAGTCTGGACATTCTAAAGAACATCTTAATTGTTGTCGCTAGTTCAAACACAGAAACTTTCTTAGCTCAGGACAATAATAATAAGCCATAAGAAAAAATTAGGTTTTTTATGCCTAAACTCTTGCATTTATAAGGAAACATGAGGTGTTTAGTTCTCTCTGCTACCTTTTTAAGTGTTTTGCAAAAAACTTCCATAGTAAAAGTAAACATGTAAGGTGAAGTTGGATCTCCTCACTTAATACCCTTTCTATTTCTAAAATTTCTTAAAGGCTAACCATTTATGAGCACATTAAAAGTTGGAGTTGCAAAACATTGGGACATCCATTCAATAAAAACTTCAGGAATTGCATCGACCTCATAATGTTCAAAAGAAATTGCAAGTCATCATTATTATAAGTTTTCTTTAAGTCTACTTTTATTTTACAATTCCTGCCTTCTTTTTTACTCAGATAATTCCTTAAAAAGTCTTATACTAGTAGTATATTGTGACCCATTGATCCACTAAGAATGTATGCACTCTATGTAACATCAACATGATTGATTAATACCTTCTTCAGCCTATTTACCAGGATCTTGGATATGATCTTATAGATTGAATTGGAATAAGAAATGGGTCAATGTCAATTAAGTACTTATGCTCTCCTCATCTATATGAATGTGATAAAGTTCCTATTGATTGGACCAGGTAGTCATTTATAAGTAAAGAACTCTAGAATAGCATCATATACTATTGTCTTAGTCAATGACTAGGTTTTGATGTAGAAAAGCATATTAAAACCATATAGTCTAGGGGCTTTGTATGGATTGAGTGACTTCACAACATTATCAATTTCTTAACTAGTTATAGGCTTGGATAATATTTCAGATTCTTCTGTAGAGATAATCTCCATCATAATCTCTTAGTAGATTAGTTGTAGAATAAACATTTATTATCTCATTAATAATTTTTGATAAGTAATTAGCAGCTTCCTTAAGTAGTTCTTTTTGTTTAGAAATGATGTGATTGCCTTTAATAACAATATTAATTCTATTGGTGCACTTCTTAGATAACACAACTTTGTGGAAAAAATTTAAATTTCTATCACCTCTTTTAAGCCAATCTATCCTAGATCTTTGTTTTATCATAAAGTAATCATACATTAAGGCCTTTGATAGATTATAGACATCTAGTTTTTCATCATTTTGAAGAACATCAAATTTGGAATTATTGTATAGTTTTTCTTAAGTAGAGTATAAAGCTATTTTTGCAGTTGATAATAAGTGGTGAGTATTTCCAACATTCCCTTTATACTACTATTTTAGAAATCTTCTAATGACTCATTCTAGTGGTATAAATAAATTTCTTGGTGCTGTAAACCTCAGTTTTGATGGCCTTCTATATAATTTCAACAAATCCTACCGAGGAGGTTAGAAAATTATTGAATCTAAAGTGTGTCTTTGTGCATGCAAACTAAGTTTACGTGATGATAGTAAAGTGATCCTAAAAAATTTAAAAGAGTTGAACATCGAGAAAGGGTTTAGAAATTCTCATAACCATTCCAAATTTGACATGTACCAGTCTAACTTTTTCTTGATTATGTTGTCATCATGTTGATTGTTGTTCTAGGTGAAGAAGTTCCAACCATATGGAATGTCAGAAATTTGAACATCAATAATACACTGTCTAAAATTAGAACAAGGTTGTTTAGAGGCAACCAAACCTTCAACTTCTTTAGGATTAAGTATGGTGTTGAAGTCACCAATTAAGTGCCATGGTCTTTAGGCATTGTTTGTTACTTCCCTGAGCTCATTCCAAAGGTGAGTCCTCTAAAATGCATTATTATGTGCATAGCAAAAAGAAATTACACTGACTTTCCTTATGGTATTGCATGTTACTTCAATATGAATCAGTTGATTAGACAAGCCAATAGTTGAAACATTCATTGTCTGGCTATTAAAATACATCAAGATTCTTCCATTTAGATGGAAAAATGATTTATGATTTTTTCCCAATTAGAATGAAGCATTTGTAAAAGATCACAATTTTTTAGCTTACTTTTGGATTCCAAAACATAAAAAAAGTGTCTGGCTTATACTCCAAACTAAATTCCTTGAATAGGTTTTTTTAAGGGAGCATTAGCTCCTCTTATGTTCTATGCTATGACCTTCATGACTTAGCATTGGAAGCAGGAGATTTTTTTTTGCTGCTAGATCTCCTTCTAGTTACTATTTCAAACTCCTCTATTTCTTTAGGAATAAAGGCCTAAATATCTTTATTTTGTGTGGTACCATTTACTACTCCATTCTCTTTTTTGAAGATAGGTGTTTTACAAATTTTCTCTAATTTCATACATTTCCTATCAGTTACTGTCTGATCTTTATAATTAGGAGTAATATCGTCACCATATATAATCTTCTTATTTGGATCAGATGGATTCACAGACTTTGTGCCATCTACATTGGTTGTTTTGTTATTGTCATTATGCTTCCGATCCTCAATATCTATAAGTTGCTAAGAGTAACTAATTTTAAAACACCTACCTGTAGATCATCACTCCATTTTATGTAGCACCCCATTACTTAAAGTGTAGATACTTATAAGTCTCTCTGCATACTCTTGGTGGGTAATAAATCCTCCCGTATCTATGGGAAGACTCTCTCCCCTTGGTCCTCCACATCTGTTGGCCGAATTACACTCTAAAAAGGGACATTGTCTCAGGTGATGTCTAATACTGCGACCAATGACTCCATATTTCTTCAGAAATATAAGGCGATCGTACATCTGCGCTGTGTATCACAGCAACAAAATCGTGATAACGTGTATATGCTCGTCTTTTCCATACTCTATAGACAATCACATCAAATTGAGAATCCTAAAAAAATTCTTTCTGAAACAAAAGGAAAAACATTTAATTAATACTTATGATGTAATGATATTTATCTAATTAATGTACAAAACTTTTAATTAAAAAAGAAAATAATAATTTTTGTTGTGCCTCAAACTTGTGATAGTAAAATTCCCTTATCGCCTGAGAGATATTATTCCATACAAAGCCCTCAATATCAATATTCTCCTTAAATTTTGATGTCATGTTTCTTGAACACGGTCCAGATGGAATGAATCTAATATAAGATTGAAATTCTTTATACCGTTTTGAAAATTGAAACTTATAACTTAATTATAAACATATAGTGTTCAATGTATTTTTGTTTACTCAAGGTTATACAATATAAGTTTCAATATTTTTAACCTTGGTAATTACCGCAAGTGTACGGGTAGTTCGCGTAGTACTTAAGGTGTCGATCCCATGAGGAAGATAATTAGCCTTAAAATCTAACGGCAGCTAAGTTCGCAAAACCTAATTAAACAACTATTGTAGTAATTAAAATTAATCAAGAATTAAATATGAGAAATTAAATCACCAAAAAACAAACAGAAGCAACTTACACAAATAACCTAATTTTAAAAGTGACCAATTAAGAGAAAAGGGGAATTTATTCGAAATTAAAGAAAATCTATCCAATTACGAATTTTTACAATTTAATCGGCCTAGATGGTCCTTAGGTGAATTACTCTCTCTCTAGTAATAATTCTTAACCATAATTGATATTCCCTAATTAAATTATGGGAATTGTGATCGCTTAATCTGCAATTTGTCCAAAACCTAAATTAGTTCTAATGCTGTCTATTAGCCTACCGGGAATCTATCGATTTACCTAACTATCATTAACCTGAATCGATGATTTTCACTGTTAAATCACAATAAATCAAAATAAAACACAATTAAAAGAATTTTATTAATCTCAAGAATAAATCAACCCGAAGGTGAGTTTAGACAAACATCAACACTCAACAAAAATATTTCTAATCAATCTCCAAAATTCCATACATCAATGAAATCAAAATAACAATTAGAATATACTTTCGGAATGGATCTCGGAGGCATGACTGTGGGAAACCATTGTTCCGGGAAGTACGTCACGTCAGGCGTGTCTCTGTGCCTCTCTTCCTTCGTCTCTTTCCTCGATCGATTGATCTCTAACTACGTTTTCACTCAGATTTTCGGTGGAGTCTCTCTTTTACAACTATTAGCTCTCCTCTTCATCTGTCACATCATATTCTATTTATATTTTTGAGGCTCTAAGTCAAAGTTGAGGTCAAAATGGTCCAAAAATTCGTCCAAAACTCAAGTTTTTCTATCAAATTGACGCAATGCATGATCGTGACCCTACCTGCCACGATCGTGGCTGGCACTTTTTTGTTTCTGTCACGATTATGGCCTGACTTGATGCTCTCTGTCACGATCGTGACTCTTGGTACACGATCGTGGTCTGGCTGCTTTTGGTTCTTCCTCTTCTGTCACGATCATGGCCTGTGCTTTTTGGCCTTAAAACTCTTTAACTCTTCCTGTTCTTCCCTGTTTATCCTGCAACACTAGCAAACATATCAAGGTACCTCAAAAATATATAATTTAAGCTCAAAGATTCAAACTAACCCATAAAAACACTTAGACACAAAAACTAACCTAATTAAACTCTAAATGTAACTAAACACTTGAATTGAAATTAAAAAAATTATCAAATCTAGTCCTAAAACACCATACAAATTGTAACTATCAATTTTCACTTACATATTTTTGATAATTGTAATGTAAGTTCTTCCATCTTGTCCCCCTACTTCAGGCCGATGGCCGCTTCCTTCATCATCATTGTTTACCCATAATACCTTTGTCTGTATAGGGTAGTAAATGATGTAGGGGTCGTGGATGATGTAGCAACATCTATGGAAGGTACCTCATCTGTAAGTGTAGTAGCTGGAGGGAGAGGAGGAGATTCAATTCCAGCTACTACACCATGAGATGCTTCACTTGTACAGTAAATACCTCTGAATCGTGGCCTGAATCTTGGTCGCGAAATATCTTGTCTTCTCTTTGGTGCCATATTTCAACCTGAAATTAATATTTGATTGGATTTTCTTGAAATATTACAATTTGCATTCAATATGTTATACAATATATTGAAAAGGAAATAATTGATTACTTGAATATAATATTCAATTACAAACATAAATTAATTGCTATCATCAATTAATTGTAAATCAAAATCATCTTCTTTTTCTGAAGAATTTGAATCAAATTCAGGCTCTTCTTTAGATCTCTGGCCCTCCCCATCCTCTTCAGATAAAATTTCAACATATGCATTACATAGATCGTTCAAAGGTTCATTATCCTTATATAGGACAGATGGATTTATTTCATAAGTATCTTCTTGAAACACTTCACTTTTCAATTCTCTAATCTCCTTTTTTATGTGATTCAAAAACACCCTGAGGTTTAACTTTGCAAACAACCAACCAATCTGACTTATCTTTTCATAAGCTAGGATAAGGGACATAATACACCTGGATCAATTGCATCGCCAACAAGAAAATTTCAAATTGTCGAAATCTTCTTCGCTTATTGATTTTAACTAAATTGTATCGGCTATGCACTTTTGTATCAACATTTGGGGTTAGATCAAACCACTCACACTTAATTATCACACTTTGCTTTATTAGCAATGCAAGGTACTCAATTTTAAGTATCTCAATAATTTTGTCATAGTAATCCATGAATTATCCTTGTATGCAAACTCCACTATTTATTGTTTTCATGGTATGACCATGATATTCTGTATGATATTTATATCCATTAACGAAATACACCGGATATGATTTAATAGTTCGCAAAGGTCCCTTCGCAAGATCACATATGAATTTGTTCTCAATTGGATTTGCTAAGGCCTACAAAAAAGCAAATACCAAATTAAAACCACAATTTTGTGGTTTAAACACTTAAATCTTATAATTTAATCATTCTAAAGTATGTAAGTGAAAATTTACATACTCCTCGAACCATCGAGGAAAGTGTCTTCCAACTTCTTTTTTGATATCATCTTGTGTTTTGTCAGGCATGAGCTCATGTAATAATTTCTCGTATAATCTAAAAACATTATTATGCATGTTTAGTTATGAATAACACGAAAATTCTAACGACAAATAATCTATTTCAACCTATTGCACGAAAGGTTGAATCTCTTAACAGTTCATTAAAATATAATCATGGGCAGCTTCAATTTCTTCCTCTATTAACATTCTTCTCATTGAATGTCCATATGTTCTTCCAGGATATGTGAAAATGGATAAATTATCATCAACAGCAGTAGTTCCTCCCTCATCGTCATTACGAGGAACTTTTCTTTCTCTTATATGAACATGCGCTAAAAGTAATGTGAACAAATTGTACCAGCTTCCTCCACTAAATAAGCATTACATCTCGAACCTTCAACTCTAGCCTTATTTTTCACATTTTTCTTCAAGTGATGAAAATACCTATATGAGTGAATAAGGTTATACGATTTTAGTTATGAAAACATGATATGACATTAATTACAATAATTTATGTTAAATTACGTACCTCTCAAATGGATACATCCAACGATATTGAACTGGATTGGCTAATTTAGCTCGTGTTCTAAATGAATAGGTAGATGATCCATATAGTCAAAGAAGCTTGGAGGAAATATCCCTTCTAACTTACACAAAATTACTGAAATTTCCCTTTCTAGTTTTTCCATTTTAACCAACTTAATTTCAGATGATATTAAGCTTTTGAAAAAAAAACTTAATTCTGTTATTACTTCCTAAACCTTATTTGGTAGCAACTCCGAAATGCAATTGGAATTAGCCTTTACATAAACACATGACAATCATGACTTTTCATCCTAAATAATTTGTACTTCCTCATATCCACACACCTTGCCAAGTTTGAGACATAATCATAGGGAAACTTAAGACTTTTCAACCATTCACATAATATTTCTTTCTGCTTTTTGTCTAAAGTGTAACATGCTTTCGAATATTTACCGGTGTGAAGATCTTTATGTAACTCATTCCTTCTACAAAAAAGTTTCAAATCAAATCGTGATTTTGCATTATCTTTTATCCTCCCTTCAATGTTCACAATTGTATTGAAAAAATTGTCAAAAATAATTTTTCGATATGCATCACATCTTGATTATGGCGTATCAAATTAGTTTTCCAATATGGCAAATCCTAAAAGATGCTTCATTTTCTTTAGCCAAAGTTTCTACTAATACTTGTATTAATTTCATCAGCTTCAAATTCTGTAACTTTCAACAAGCCTAATTCATCATTCTCTTATAATATCTCTTACTAGCTTTCTGAGGAGGAGGAGGTGTTCTACTATCCTATTCTTAATAAACTTTTATTTATTGCACCTAAATGGATGATCTGGAGGAAGAAATTTTCTGTGGTTGTCAAACCAACATTTTTGGCCCCGTTTGGAAGATAAAACACATTTGAATCATTTCCATAATAAGGACAAGCTAATTTTCCTACTGTGCTCCATCCAGACAACATGGTATATGCCAAAAATCACTAATTGTCCACATCAAAGTTTCTCTGAACACAAAATTTTGTTTTATAGACAAATCATATGTCTCAACACCATATTCCCAAAGATGCTACAATTCAGATATCAATGGTTGTAAGAATACATAAATTTTATGCTTCGGATTTGTAGGCCCTGGCATAATCACTGTCAATAACATATATGCCTCTTTCTTACACATCCATGTGGGAAAATTATAAGGAGTAATTATAACTGATTATGATGAATATTGCCAGCTAGATTGACTAAAAGGTTGGAATTTATTTGTCGACAATCCCATCCTAACATTTTGACTTTCAACTGCAAACTCATAATGGGTGTCATTAAAATGTTTCCATGCCAATGCATCTGATGGATGACTCATTATTCCAGCTTTCTGTTGGTGTTCATTATTCCATCTCACATGAGACGTAGTAACATCAGAAGCATATAGTCTTTGAAGTCTTGGAGTTAGCGAGAAATAATACATCTGCTTCCATAGTACTAACTTTGCTTTCATAGAACGCTTTTTAGGCTTGAACCTAGATTGTCCACAAAATTTTTACTCTTGTAATTCCACATCATCACCCTAATACAATATACATCATAATTTGCATCAATCAATCTTTTTAACAGGCAAACCAACCCTTAATAAGTTTCTTCATAATGTAAAAACTATCAACTATTGTGTGATCAAGAGGCAAAGATTTATTATACCATCCAAGAATTTTCTCAAAACTACGATCATAAATATTCCCTTAAGACTTTATGTTCAAGATATGAGCAATTGATGAAAATTGAGTCACTGTCTAACAATTTGGCCATAGTTCTTGGTCAGCTGAGTGTAGTAAGTCAAAAAACTGTTTGGATTATGGGTTAGGTTCTTCTTCAAGATTTTCTATATTTTCCTGAAAGGTATAACCGGCTGAATCATAAACCATTTTCATGTAAGGATTTTCATTTGCATCCATATTATTTGTTCTAAATCCAATCTCCCCCTAAACTCATTTAAGCTTACTGACGATTGTGCTTCAATAGCCCTTGAGGTGTTACTAATCAATAGTTTCCCATGTCGTGTCCACTCAAAATAATTTGGGACAAACCCTCTTCTTGACAAATGTCCATTCGTTTCATCAATAGGAAGGAAACGAATGTGCTTGCACTTTTTACATGGATATCTGATCTTTGGCCCATCCATATATGCAGGTTGAGAACATGCATAATGAATAACAGCTTCAACTCCCTCATCAAACTCAGGATTAATGAAACCATCACGTGACAGTCATCTATACATCCAAGATCTATCAACATGACTCATTTCTGCAAAACTGTTTATTTAAAACAATGATTCCATAGTTGGTATCCTCCATGTTCTCCAAAATTTACAGAACATTTAAACTTTACACAAAATCCATTAAGTATTAACTGATTGAATTAATCATCTACAATTGATTTCAGAACTATAGTATATGGCATTGTTTACACCTGTGAATCAAGTAAAGAAGTTCTCGATGTGACTCCTAGGCTCGTGGAATTTTTCATCGATAAGCCTCACAGGAGCTGCATCATGGGTTTCCAGCCTATATACTATCCTAGGGGTTTATTATGGAAAGCAATTGTCTTGTCTATAAAATGTATTAATTCCTTATTTGAATACTAAGTTTGAATTAATCAAATGCTAGTTAAAGTATGCAAACCGATCGAACTCTATAACATCTCAAACTAATTCGACATACAGTAAATACTTAGGCTATTAAAGAAAAACATAAAAACTCAACAACGATTATAAGAATATTCTAAAAAACAACCCAAAATGAAGACCTCCTTTGTATTCACAGAAAATCCAAACATATATAGTCATATTATTAAAGCAATACATATGGAAAATACTAGTTGGATACTAACCTGGATGGATGGACAACTTCAGACTATAACGAAGAAAGATGAGCAATGCTCTCTAACACAATATAAGGCCAGCGAAAAAAGAATATAAATATTTAATATAAGATTAAGAAATTGAAATATGATATGCATTACATGATAGAATTAAAAAGTGTGGTTCTTGTCAACAATAATGACAATATTTTGATGTAAGTAAACAAGGCATCAAATAGAAAATTCAGTAAACTCAAATATTCATTATCTAAATTCATTATAGGTAGTGAAATTTTGAATAACATGCTTGGAGCCTAAAAGAGTTCTAATGATAAATACAAATTGGTTTTACTTATAAAAATGAACCTCTAATTACAAGACACTTTTTGTAAGGAGTAAGCATTTACAAGATGAGTTATTGCCTAAATTACCAAATGAGCATTTACGAGGTGAGTTATTGAACATGGATCGCTCATGTTTACTTTCATTAGAACAACTACATCAAATACAAAAGTCAAATTTAAAGCGTTATTTTCTGTTGTTTGAAAATATAACTTTCACATGTTCACCACTGGTAGTTAAAATTGCTTGTGAATGAATTTAGCCATTGACAAAATTTTTATTTCTTTCAATAGGCTATATATGGTATGCATGTAGTTGTATTAATAAAGACTGAATAAAAATGTTAGCACATCTATATGTCTCCTTCATGTTGTGGAAGATAGGAAAATTTTCAATCATCTTCAGAGAGTATATTATTAATGATATTATAGAATTTATATTCATTCTCAAGAAACTTGGAGAACTGATAAATTATTGGTGGTTTTTAGATATGAAAACAAAGAACAAAGGCTTAAAGTTGAAAAGAAATAACAAGTTTAAAAGGGAGAAAAGAAGAAATGATATGTCAATAAAGTGTAAGAAAAAGTTCACTTCGTTCATCTAATATCCCTTTCATACATAGTGCTTGACAAAAACCAAAAAAATCTTAAGAATTAATTCATGATATCCAATAAACCACTATTGCATAACTTACTTTTAAAGAATTTACTTCTTTAGAATAGCATATTCTCTCTTAAAGACTAGTAACAACCATTTATCTAGAACACTTATTCAAATTTAAAACAATAAAAGATATGTTCTTGAAACAAGTATCTAATACCTCTTCCTTATATTAAAGACTCAAGACATCAACTTTCTTCCTTAAAAACTCGAAC
The DNA here is from genome assembly GCA_027575705.1 of Erythroxylum echinodendron. NCBI lineage: Eukaryota > Viridiplantae > Streptophyta > Magnoliopsida > Malpighiales > Erythroxylaceae > Erythroxylum > Erythroxylum echinodendron. Next base: position 65,276 of record JANZXR010000140.1, on the reverse strand, counting down.
TTACTAGTTGAAAGTGTCTTTGTGAATAAATTTTTTCAATTAATCTTCAAACTTGCAATAGGCTTAACTTACTTATATATTGCTGCATTTAAGTAGAGCTTAATGTTAAGTTATTTATTCTTCTTATGAAATACCAGATTGTTTGATATTGCAATAGTTGCCTGATTGTCAACAAAATTTTTGTACTATTCTTTAACTCTATATGTCAATCATAAAAAATCTTTTTTAATGACAAGGCTTGATTCTTTGTTACCATTCATTTAATATAATACACTTGTGCTAATACATCATCATAAACTAATGTGGTCCATCATGCTATAGGAGTAAGATCATGAACAAACTTAGCAATCGTCTCACCAATATTGTTAAGAGATTACCTGCTTTGTAAGAGGTATGATGATTCTTCTGGATTTAATAGATCCCCGAAAATAGATCCCTCTTACCAAAAAAAAAAAAAGAATCCCTGCATTTAACCAAAACCTAGATCATCTCACTTTATTGCTTACAAAAACACAAATAAAGACAATAAAATGTAAAGAGTGACATATATATGTAAGAAGAACTATTGATAAAGGATACATTCATCATAAACATTATAAAAAGAAGCACTCTAAATCAAGATATGCTAGCCTAAAGCATATACACTACCTATTAAACCATCCTTCATAAGCACTTATCGTTAACTACCAAATGTCTTAAAAAACTAATTAAACATTTAACAAAAACGTGAATGACCCAAATAAGGAATTCATTGCATTTAGGCTTAGGTAAACTACAAGTGCTAGAGTTGGTGAAATTTGGAGATAAAATACTTTTCTTTATTGAACACAGTCTTCAACATAAAAATAATAAAATTGCTAAATTGAAAAAAATAGGACAATTAAACTAGCAAAATAAAAGCATGAGACTAACCTGAGGCTTCAAGGATCACTTATGTGAAACGCAAATTATCATGTAAGATTCATTATCCTAATGTATCTATTCTTTACCAATTAACCTAATGTATCTATTCTTTACCAAGACACACAAGTATCCCAAACTAGGTAATTACCACCTTCTTATGCAAAATTTAGCTTAATCAAACTTATTAAGTATAGTTAAGCTATTTAATTATCACAATAGTCCACAAAATTCTTATTTTTTAGATTTATGGTAACCGTGAATAAAAATGCTTAACTACAACTAATTTAACCCCAATTAACGTGTAAGATATAGCCTATTAAATCCTAGGTTAATAAGTACTTCAAAATCCATATTGAAAACAAAATAAAGCAATTTTATCTTATTTGATCATGTTGTTAAACTAATGGAATTAACTCACAAGATGATATCACTTTTAACGGATCAACTCATAGAGGTGAATGTTTCAAGTTGCTGGGAGCATGTTTTCGGTGTGGAGAGAAGGGACACATGATCAAGGACTGTCCTCAGGCACCAAGACAAGAGGGATCACAGTTTCAAGCCTTAAGAAAAGCAGAAATACTGGGAACCAAGCAAGTTACTGAAGTGGGCAGTTCTGGAGCTACAAAGAAGACTGTACCTCTAGGAAGGCCAAGGGGTCAAGCACAAGCAAGAGTATTTTCTATGACCAGAGAGGAGGCTACAGCCGCACCTGAAGTTGTTACTGGTATGGCTCAGTTGTTTAATTCTGAAGTGTATTTGCTAATTGATTCTGGTTCCACGCATTCCTTTGTTTCTGCAAGCATGACATTGCATGACATTAATTCGATGCCTTTGGATAACCCTCTGATTGTTAGTACTCCTTTAGGGAGAAATGTGATAGTTAGTCAAGTGTATATGAATTGTAAGCTCTGCATTGAAGGTGCTCCACTAGTAGTGGATTTGCTACCATTGGAGTTAAAGGGTTTAGATGTGATATTGGGAATGGATTCCATGGAGAAGTATCATGCGAAGTTGGACTGTAGCTTAAAGGAAGTGGAATTTGATCTGGGAAATGGTGAGAAAGTGATTTTCAGAGGAGACAGAAGAACATCAGCAACCAGAATTATTTCAGCTCTACTAGCTAACAGAATGATGGAAAAAGGGTGTGAAGCTTTTTTGGCACATGTTGTGGACATTAAGGTGAATGGAGGGAAGTTAGAAGATTTTCCCATTATGAGGGAATTTCCAGATGTGTTCCCAGAGGATTTTCCTGGGTTACCTCCAGTGAATGAAATTAAGTTTGCATAGACCTGATCCCAGGAACTGCACCCATTTCTATACCACCGTATAGAATGGCTCCAGCTGAACTGAAGGAGCTTA
>JANZXR010000140.1:41199-52431 GCA_027575705.1 Erythroxylum echinodendron | reverse complement strand
CTACTCATGTGTTTATTAAATTATGCTGCTAGTAATTTCTCTTGTTTTTATTGTTTTCCCTTGTTTTTAGCATTTTTAAGTTAAAAAAATCTCAAAATGCAATACAGAACAAAAGTCCCATATTACTCAACGCTTCATTCAACTAGTGATAGGGTAAGGCTAATGAGATTTTTGGGTTTCAATGTAAGATGATTGATTGAAAAACAAGGTTAAAGGCTCAAAAGTGTTTATAAAGGGAAAATAACTAGGTGGTGGTCATTTTTAAGCTAAAGGGTGTAAAAACAAAGAAGGCCTTATCATTTCTATAAACCATGTAATCAAACAATTTCAATCTGGTTCAATGCAAGTTCTGAAGATAAACCTGATTAGACGAGCATCACACATTACAAAAAAATGGAATGACATAAAGATGATATCATTAAAGCTCAAATCCACTCACAGGTTTAATTCAAGAATTCACCTTAATTCCAAAACTACATCATCACTCAAATGTCAAAATTTTGAATAAGTTTACAAGATCAATTATTGCAATCAATCAACATGATTCACCTTAGACTCACATAACCCAATTTAATTTCATGCACACACTAAATCTCATCCAAACTAATATGATAAAACTTGATGGCTTAACATGCATAACAAACATGCAAAAAAACTGAAAAGAATCACACACAAAAATTAAAAACAAGGTCACACATATATAATCCAATTCCTCCCCCACACCTAGACCAAAATTGTCCCCAATGTCAGGACATAAAATTAAAGAAGCATAAATATAAAGGAAAAGAGAAAGGAAGGCTTCTCTATTTGGAAATGTTGAAATCATGGTGTTGGTGGATGTGGAGGTTGGGATTCTTCATACTCCCAATAAGCCATCACGTTGTGCTCCAAGCGGTCCATTCTGTGTTCGAGTCGACTAAGGCAGTCCTCCAAATTGGCTGGGGAGTGTTGGTGACTACTTGTTTTAGCTGTGGAAACCTGACTTTGTGCTGCTAATCTTATAGTGGAAAGAGTAGTGGAAAGAGTAGTGGGGCCTGGATTTGGGAAAGTTATATGGCCACAGCTAAGATCTACAATTCCCATCGTGTTCAAACAATCTAAATCCAAAGGTTCTATTCGACAAGCCACATTCATGTTAGTATTATTAAGATCTAATAATTCCAAATTAAGGGCCAATTATGTAATATAGGAATCGAAAATCAAACGTTTAGATTTCTTATATAATATCGATTGAAATTAAGTTAAAAACTAGAAATCCAAATTAACAAGAATATGCCTATCCATACACAACAGAAAATAAAATTCTACTTTAGACAATGTCCCTGCAACATCCTTACGACCCAAAAAATTGTATGTCAAAAGTCGATGTATAATTTTAAAACAGGATTTCTGAAAAACAAACTCTTAGAAATACTAGCATTATAGGGATTAGGATCAACAGACCACTGACTCCACAATTCCAATGCATTAAAGTCCCCATGATTGTCACATCTAGAACTGATAAACAACTCATTTTTAATTTCAGCAGTTGACATAAATCCCATAGCCATATTAAATTCGGCCACTGATAAAGCAAATTCTTTCACCATCAACCGAAATTCTACAATTCCTTCCGTAAACACATCGAATTGTTCATGAGAATTAAATTGAAATGTATTGTAGAATTCTCTTGTCAAATCAACAAAAGTAAGACAAGCTATTCTGGCAAAAACACTCCAGCAAATAGAACCCATCATTTGCGTAAAAGAATTATAGACTTGCAATGTTTCAAGCGTATGGAAAAGAATACACTTACAAAGGTAAAGTTTCCTTTGACTAAGTTGCTAGAAACGTTTTGTATCTTTCGGAAGCCAAAAAGAGGTAAATCCACCACTTCGTGTGCTCCATTGGGTGCAATTTCAACTTTTTTTCCTCTTCTTATTCTATTGCAGATAGATGGTCCTGAGGTTGTAGCTGGGTTCAATGGTGCTGTCTCTATGGGTATTGCCGTAGTTAAGGTGGTTCGTGGTGGAGAAAAAAGGTCAACAAAAGACGTGATTTGGGTGGCCAACCTTTGGGATTCACCTTTTCTCCTTGGCATAATTTCAATCTCTGTGAAAACATAGACCTGTTATTGCAAGAAAGAGACACGACATTAACAAAATCGCAAGTTAGGGCTGGGTGGGTTTCAGTGAATAATAGGGTAAAATGTGGGGTACTGTATGGAGAGTGTAATTTAGTGTCCACCAAATGAGTATTGATGTGTGAAATTTGCATTGAACAACGATAGTAAGAACAGGTAAGTGAAAGAAGAAGAGGGAAAAGATAGGTGGGAAAATTGAGGGGGCAGTGAGAAAGAAAGAAATTTTCTTTTTCTTTTTTATTCAAAGATAAAAGAATAAAAATTACAGAATTGAAAATGCTAATTTACTTAAAATTAAATTCCTAACTAAAATGAAATAAACCTAATACAAATAAAAATGAAAATTGTTGAAAAATAAAAAACATAAACAAACTTGAAAATTTTACGAGTCTCTGAATGTGCTTCTTTAAAGTCTTTAGCTAGACATGTTTCATTATTTACCTGATGAGACATAGGTTAGGGATACCAACTCTATTTCTTCCACTAGCTTAACCAAAAAGTTCTCATAATATGGCTTCAGGCGGTGTCTGTTAACTTTAAATACCTTAGAGGTATCTAAACTTTGAATTTCTATCGCACCATGAGAAAAGACATTAGTCGCAATAAACGGTCCATGCCAACAAGATCATAATTTCCCAAGAAATAATTTTATCTTTGAATGATAAAGAAGAACTTTTTATCCGATTTAAAATTGTTTCCTAGAAATCATTTTATCATAAAAAGCTTTAGTTTTTTCCTTATAAACTTTTGCATTTTTATATGCTTCATTACAAATCTCTTCTAACTTTTACAATTGCAATTCGTTATTATTACTAACTTCTACCTGATCCATGTTCAACTGCTTCACAACCCAATAAGCTCTAAGTTCTATTTCCACAGGTAAATGACAAGACTTATTGAAAACTAACCTATATGGCAACATGCCTATTGGAGTTTTGTAAGCAGTTTTGTATGCCCACAAAGTATCATCCAATCGTAATCTCCAATCTTTTCTATTTGGATTCACCACTTTTTTAGTTTGGATTTGATCTCCCTGTTGGACACTTCAGCTTGTCCACTTGTTTGCAGATGATAGGCTGTAGAGACTCGGTGTGTGATACCATATCTCTTCATCAAAGCTTCAAAAATCCTATTGCAAAGATGGATTCCTCGATCGCTAATGATAGCTTGAGGCATTCCAAATCTGAAAAAAATATTAGATTTAACAAAATCTATAATAGTTTTAGCATCGTCAAATAAACTAGCCTTAGCTTCTACCCATTTCAAAACATAATCGACAGCTAGCAAAATGTAATTCTTACTAAAGGAAGAAGGAAAAGGACCCATAAAGTCTATTCCCCAAACATAAAAAATCTCATGAACCATAATGTTTTGAGTGGCATTTGATTCCTCGATCCTAAATTACCTATTATTTGACAACGATCACAAGACTTGCAAAATATGTAAGAGTCATAAAACAACTTAGGCCAAAACAGTCCATATTCCAGAGTTTTTCGAGTAGTTCTTTTGGGACCAAAGTGTCCCCCACATACAAGTGAATGAAAAAAATGTAAAATGGAAAGAATGTCATCATCTGTGACATATCTCCGAACAATCTAATTAGAAAAAAATTTCCAAAGATGAGGTTCATCCCAAACGTAATATTTAGCCTCTCCGTTAGTTTTATCTCTTTCAGCTCTAGATAAGTCACTAGGTAAAGACTTAGTCACCAAAAAGTTTACTATGTCTACATACCATGGAATTACCTATTGAATTGTGAATAGATTTTTATCCAAAACTTTTTCATGAAGAACATCAGATGCGGTACTCAGAGCGATCTTGCTTAAATGATCAGCCACTAAGTTTTCAACTCCTTTCTTATCGTGGATTTTCAAATCAATTTATTAAAAAAGAAAAATCCATCAAATCATTCTCAACTTGACTTCTTTCTTATTCAAAAATTATTTCAGAGCTGCATGGTCTGAATAGATGATCACCTTCGTCCCCAACAAGTATGACCAAAATTTCTCCAATCTAAAGACTATGGCTAGAAACTCTTTCTCTTTCATAAAATAATTCTTCTGGGCATCATTAAGTGTCATGGACGCATAATAAATAACATGAGATACCTTGTCTACTTTTTTTCCTCGCACCACACAAACTGCATAATCTAAAGCATCGTACATCAGCTCGAAAGGCATATCTCATTTCGGTGGCTGAATAATCAGAGATGTAGTGAGTTGTTCCTTAAGTTCATCAAATGCACTTTTGCATGGCTCATCGAAATTAAACTTCACGCCTTTTTGGAGTAATCTACACATGGGATGCACAATTTTGGAGAAGTCCTTGATAAATAGTCGATAAAATCCTACGTGACTAAGAAAAGAACAAACTTCCCGCATAATCGTGGGGTAAGATAAAGATAGAATAATATCTATCTTAGCCCTATCGACTTCAATTCCCTTAAAAGAGACAGTATGCCCCAAAATTATGCCTAGATCAACCATGAAATGAAATTTTTTAATTTAAAACCAAATTAGTTCCAATGCAACGTTTAAGCACTTTTTCAAGGTTGACAATGCATGTTTCAAAAGACTCTCCATAGACCATGAAATCATCTATAAAAATTTCCATGCAATTTTCCACAAGATTAGAGAAAATACTTACAATACACCTTTGAAATGTCATAGGTGCATTATATAATCCAAATGGCATTCTTCAGTAAGCAAAGGTGCCAAATGGACATGTGAAGGTTGTTTTCTCTTGATACTTGGGTGCTATCAAAATCTGGTGGTATCTTGAATAGCCATCTAAACAACAATAGTGAGATTTACCTGCATATCTTTCAAACATTTCATTAATAAATGGAAGCAAAAAATGATCTTTTCTAGTAACCAAATTAAGCTTCCTATCTATGCAGACTCTCCAACCATTTTGAACACGAGTTAGTATTAAGTCAACATTGCTATTTTCAACCACAGTTATCCTAGTTTTATTTAGAACTACCTGGATCGGACTTACCCAATTGCTATCTGAAATTGGATAAATAATGCTAGCATCAAGAAGCTTCAAAATTTCTTTCTTCACCACTTCCATCATGGGTGTATTTAGACGACGTTGGGGTTGCCTTACCTCCTTTGCTTCATCCTTCATCAAAATTCGGTGCATGCAAATAGTAGGACTAATACTCTTCAAATCAGCCACTATCCAATCGAAAGCTTCCTTATTCTCCTTTAACAAGTGAATCAACTGGATTTCCTGTAAAACTATGATTTGATTAGATATTATAACAGGTAATGTGTCTTGCTCACCTAAAAAGATGTACTTTAAATGGCTAGGTAAACTCTCCAACTCCAACTTTGGTGGCTGAACCAATGACAACAATAACTTATCATTACTTCTGGACATCTCCACATATGGTAGCTGCTTGATCAATGGTTCAATGTCCTCCATTTTGCACACTAGCGTCTCCATTTGATCATTGGGTAAAATTGATTCTTAGCTGTCATTCCACCGTGATTTATTTTCCACTTCCAAGATTATTTCAAGCTCATCTTTGTCATTCAAAATAGAATTTTTCTGCACCTATGTGTCAATAAAATCCACAGAAATAATAGGTTGTTCATCATCCTAAATTTTCATTGCATTGTATATATTGAACTTGATTAATTCACCATCAAATTCCATAGTCAAAGATCCATCATGAACATCAATTTTTGTTCTAGTAGTTTTCAAGAACGACTTTCTAACTAAAATCAGGGTTAAAGAGGATGTATCGTTGGTTCCCATCTAGAAAATATAGAAATCAGCTTGAAAAAGCATATTCCCTACTTGAACTAAAATTTCCTATAACACACCCTTTGGATAAGCATTTGAGTGATCCACTAATTGAATCACTACATTAGTTTCTTTAAGAGGTTCCACACTTAAAGATTTATAAACATCATATGACATGACATTTATGGACACACCTAAATCTAACATAGCTTTTTCAATTCGCAAATCACCAATTTGACATAGGATAGTGAACATACCTGGGTCTTGACATTTGAGTGGAAGCTTTTTCTTTTGCAAAATAGCTGAAACATTCTCCCCCAATTGCACCTTCTCATCAAATTTTAATTTCCTCTTTGAAGTGCAAAGTTCCTTAAGGAATTTTACATATAGTGGAATATGTTCAATCGCATCAAGTAGAGGAATATTTACTTGAACTTTTCAGAAAGTCTCCCATATTTCCTTCTTTTGCTCTTCTTTCTTTGCTTTAGAAAATCGGCTCGAAAAAGGGGCTGAACCACTATATTATGCAGAGTTGATTGCATTTTTTCTAGCTAGGCAAGTGCCTTTTGCACTACTTCTTCTTCTACCTCTCTTCTAGAAATTTTTGGAAGTGGTTCCTGCAATTCCTTACCATTCCACAATGTAATAGCCTTCACACTTTGTTTGAGATTGATCTCTAATTGTGATGAAAAATTTCTAGAATTTTGTGCTTCCAATCTATTTATGGCAGTTGCCATTTGGCCAATTTGATTTTCAATATTTTGGATACTTGTTTTAGTATTCTGCTGAAACATTAAAGTGTTAGTGGCTAAAGATTGAACTATATCTTCCAAAGAGGGCTTACCTTCAGAATTGGGTTTTGTATTTTGATGTTGTTGAGGCATATACGGCTATCTATACTGCTAGAAATTTATGGTTGCTTACCGCCCTTAAGGATTTCCATAACGCAAATTCAGGTAATCTCGCCAACCCGAATTGTAGCTATTAGAAAATGGTTCATACTTCCTTTGATTCGGTCCAGCAAAACCTCCCATGACATTCACATGTTCTTCATTTTCATCATGCAAAACCAAACATGCATCAATGGAATGTCCTAATATTGAACATATTCCATATACCTTTGCTACTTCTTTGTTCGTAATCGCAATTTGTTGCACCAAAGAAGTAAGGTCATCCAATCTTTTCTCCTATGTGGTCACATTCACCTCATTCACGATTTTTGTTCCATGCCCAATACATATTTTAGATTCTTCGGTGTTGTAAGCCATGTTCGTGATCAAGTCCCTTGCGCCTGTCAGTGTTTTATCAACTAAGGCGCCACCGCTTGCAGCATCAATCATACTCTTATCTGTGAGCAAAAGACCTTCGTAGAAGTATTGAATCAATAGCTGGTCAGTTATTTAGTAGTGTGGACAATTAGCGCAAAGTTTCTTGAATCTTTCCCAATATTCGTAGAGTGTTTCTCCCATATGTTGTCGAATTCCACATATTTCTTTTCGAATGTTAGCTGCTTTTGATGTTGGAAAATATTTCTCAAAGAAGAGCCTCTTCATTTCAACCCATGTTTGCACATTTTCTTTGGCTGAATAGTACAACCAATCTTGAGCATCATCTTTGAGAGAAAATGGGAAGGCTCTTAACTTAATCTACTCTTCCGTCACATTTGTCTACTTCATTTCCATGCAAACCATGTCAAATTCCTTTAAGTGTTTATACGAATCTTCTCCCGGTAAACCCCTTAGTGGACTGATAATATGTGAGACAATAAGTCCAATCAACATCTTAATAACCTGACAACTGAAGATAAGATGAACTAGAGTATTGAAGACCATGAAACAAGTACCTTTAATGTAATTAAGAATACGAAGAATAGTCGTGTAATAAGTAGTGTGAGGAGCTATGATGACCTAATTAACAATGTGAACAACATAAGTAATATCAAGACGAGTAATAATAAGATAAATGTGATTGCCAATAAGTTGATAATATAGAGTAAAGTTAGGAAGATGAGAGCCATTATAAGAAGAAAAATGAGTATTAGCCTTAATAGAAGCGTGGACAATTTTATCATCAATAAGACCTACAAAAGAGATAAGGATAGTAGCATACTTAGTCTGAGATTATAATACCCTGTAGAATAAAAAATAATCTTAAGACCCAAGAAATAACTCAAATGCCCAAAAATTTTTATCTCGAATTGGCAACTGAGGAAATTCTTAAGATTATGAATACTTTGTGTATCATCACCAATAATGATCATATGATCAACATATAATAATAACAAAATAATATCTTGCTCAAAGAAATAATGCATGATAATAAGGATTGGACCGGAAAATAAACTATAAATAATATAACTGAATTTAGCAAATCATGTATAAGGAGCTTGTTTAAGTTCGTACAAAATCTTTTAAAAAGGACAAGACTTTATCCAAGAGATGATAATAGCCATTTCAATAAGATCTCTATTTAAGAAGTCATTCTCGACATCCATCTAAAACAAATTCCAATTACAATTAGAAGTGATATAGACTATAAAAGCAATAGTCAGCTTATAGTCTCTCATATTTTTAAATCAAACCTTTAGTTATAAATCGAGCATTATATCATTTTACTAAACCATCACTTTATTCTTAATTTTATAAATCCATTTACAACCAACCACAATTTTGTCTATAGGTAAAATAATCAAATCTCATGTATCAGAAGAAGTAAGTGAAATGAGTTATTATTCTATTACTTTCTATCATAAAAGATTCATACTAGCCTTATGATAATTACAAGGCTTATAAAGAGAAAAAGAACAAAATAATAATGATAATTATGAATAGCGATATTATGTTGACTTATGCAAGAAGAACAACTAAATGAAGGATCAAAATAAGACTGAATATTAGGAGAAGAAGTTTGAGGATCCATAGGAGGAAGATCATCATATGGAGGTGGATCAAAACAATATGAGCAATCTAAACTTGTAGAAAAGTCATTAGAAAATAAAATATAAGTGGAATTTGAAAGGAAGGAAGGAGATGAAGTGACTCTAAAGGCAAATAATGAAGAAAATATCTTACATTCCTAAAATGTAATACAATGGAAAATATAAATATGTTGAGAAATATGACTTTGACACCAATTGTAGCACCCCTTACCGTAGGGTACGCACCTCTTACGTGCAATCACTATATTCACTCTACATGGCATCACATTAATTTTAACAATAAAACATTAATAGAAAACCACAATATTTTTTTTCAACTTCTTCCCCATTTCATTTCATCAAAATCAAAGGTTTGTACATCTCCTTTCATCCTGTACAGTATGTATGTACATCCAAAAAGCCTAGTACAAAATTCTAGATGAAAGAAGAAAAAGTAGCAAATCTATCTACGTCATCCCAAAAATCTTAGCTGATCGACCTGTGAGCCATGACTTCTCTCGCTAAAACAATATACACGGCTGGAAAAGTCCCTCTGAAACTAGGAGTCTACTCTCGGTCCTGAAAAGTCAACGTTCCAATTTTGGTGAATTTTGCGAACTCAGTGAGGTAACCATCATCGATGGTTCACTCAATTCATGCAACACATTATCATACATCGATCAAGTATCACACACTTTTCACATAATCAACACTCTTGTTTCCCATAAATATAAGGCATTAAGCCTTTCACTCAATCAAGCACAATGAATCAAATGCATATGGAACGCTCATATGAAACTTTTCCAATTATTACGGTATTGTGACCGAGCGCCTGAACTGTTCCTTAGAGGGCTCATTAAACGTTGAGCCAGAGGCTCTAATCACTGTTGAGCTCGAGGCTCAATATACACTCGTTGAGCTTTAAGCTCTAATTGGTGGCTGCTCCGGTCACAACTGTCATTATCTGATCATGCATTCATGAATGAAATGCATATGCCACAATCACTTTGCATAAGGCACAATTAATCATATATGTCACACATAATCACATTATAGACATGTAGGTCTCCAATTCACATACAAGTAGCACTTTAATAAAACAATTTTCCAGTACACAGTCATTGGACCTCCTGTCCGGAATCCATAATCAAACACATTCCATTCACATTCATTTATCATTCAAGGCATAATTTAAGCAAACAGTAATTGAGAGAAACTATCTAGGTTACTCACCAATAACTTTCGAAGCTAATGCCTGGAAGTCTCGGCAACGTCGGTGGGTTGACGTTCCAAATACGCCTCTATAACAGTTCAAAAACACATACATTACAAATTGTACAATCAAAAATGTATAATAATGCACATGTAAGAATTTATCTGTGTACAATGCATGTTCGTGACAATTCCGGTATCAATCATAAATTTAACCCACATTTTTTTGAAAATAATCAATTCACATTCTTTTAATCGGTCCACTCACTTTGGTTTAATCCCTCACTTTCAAATTAATTAAAAAATCACTAAATCCTATGGAAAGATAGATAAATGGCTTAGGAATCCGACGCTTCAAAAATCAGGTCAATTGGAGGTCGGATGGCCAAGTTATAAGCAAAAGAATGGCAAAGGGTCGGATGGAAAGAAATCACAAATGGGCCACTCGCACTCACGACTGTCTAGCGGTCGCGAGGCGCGCTCACAATCGCGAGCTCTAGAGCTCGCGAGACGCGCGCTGAACGTGCGCGCTAGAGATCGCGAGTTCTCGTGCTCGTGAGGAGCGCCAGCATCTGACCCTTGTCGCAATCACGACGATATTCGTAGTAGTGTCACACGTAGCGATCGTAACGCGTTACGATCGTGATGATGCGGTAGAGTCGCGATAGCGACTCGTCGCTATCGCGACAAGTTAAGCTGAGTTATGATCGTGATGCGTCACGATCGCGACAATTTGGCCAAATTCGCGATTGCCATGAGTCGCGATCGTGACCCTCATCTGGCCGAAACCCTTCCTCCCTCTTTTTTTTTTTTTACTGATCTTCCTCTCTTCTTCCAAAAAGTATAACTTTTCACTCAGAACTCCAAAATTGACAAACTTAGTATCAATGGAAAGATAACAGAAATCTATACAATTTCCATGAGAAATCATAGACCAATTCCACCTCTATAGGGGTCAAAATTCACTCCGAAATATCTGTCCTAAAAATCTCATCCTAAACAGTAACATAACTTCTAAAAATCATAATTTCCTATCCCATTCTTCAAAAATTCTATACTTTATATCAACGGAAAGATCAGAACACATTCTACAATTCTCATGAAGAACTCAGAAGCAAATTCTACCTCTAACTAGGTCAAAATCTCAGTCAAAGTTTCTGCCCTGTCACACATCACCTAAACCATATCCAAACTTCAAAAATTCATAACTTTAAATTCCTACATC
>JANZXR010000140.1:20820-31818 GCA_027575705.1 Erythroxylum echinodendron | reverse complement strand
ATTCCAAAAATTCCCTCAATTTCTTCTCATGCTTCTATTTCATAAGCTATCATGCTTAAGTTAATGGGAAAAATTTTCAGGGGGACGATAGTCTGTCCAAGTTATTAATGCATACGATAAAGGAAATGATAAAGTTAAAATCGATGAATGTCTTCTAAAACTACATAATGTGTCTGTTAAAAAATATAACATCTTCCTACAGTCAAGATGATGAAATTTCATCTTAATACTATGTTGACAATTATTACAAAACCAAGTTAAAATCAAATGATTTTTGCGATCCCATTGATAGAAACTCTCAATGAACTTAGTTTTTGGCCTATAGGCCTGGGCTGTGGCCTTTTTTTGCAAAATTCAAGCTCCGAACTAGGTGTAAAACAATGTTGTTTTACACCTAGTTCGAAGCTTGAATTTTGAAAAAAATACACTATGAAGCTATTATTTTTACATAATGTAAAATGACATCGTTTTACACTTAATGTAAAATGAAATCATTTACAATATGTTAATCGAGTATATGAATCTGCGTTCTTCACTTATTTTGTTCGCCATTCTTCTACATGTTTCGCTTCTGCATTGCATTCTTCTGCATTTTTACTACTCGACTATGTTTTGTGTTTCTATTACCTCACTGTGTTGCATTCTTCTTCTTCTACCTCTTCTTGTGTCATGCCTCCTCCCTCTTCCTAGTAAGATTTTGTGTATTTCAATAATTTTGCAAATTCATTGTATATTTCCTTTATTACAAAAAGTAACATGATGATTATTTAGAAATAGCCAATCTATTATGCTATGAAAGGTGATTAATTAAACATTGATTTAGCATCCAAATTCCACAAAAAATTGTAAGTTTTATTTCTTAGTTTATCCTTTGATGACCCAAAGTCTGTGATGATCTTAAAGAACTCTAGAAATATGTTTACACCTTGTTCTTGATATTCAGATGCTTCTAAATTCTATTACTAATAGAATTCTCATCCCCTTAGCCTGTTGGATCCTTAATTTTTATTTCAATAAAGAGTTGTGAACATTCAAGGTTTGAATGTAGAAATTTAGGGGTGTTTTTTTTTTGTATTTTCTTTAAATAAAGTGTTTAGATTAAGTTCGGATTTCAAATGAGTGTTACTTTAGTTATCTGATTAATATTGTTGATTCTGATCTAATTTAGACTTCCTAATTTTGTGGCTTTGAGCTTTTTTATAATTTTTAAGCCTCTATATTCTCCTTAAATTTCCTTTTCCATAGCTTCATTATATCCCTCTAACTTTATCAGGTGGCTTTTGAACCTAAATGGAGTTCTCTTCTTCTTTAGGTATAGTTATGATTGTAATTGATTTCCATCCACATGTTTTCTTGACAAAAGTATGCATTCTTTATGGTGAAGCAATTCCTTTCAATCTTACTTAACCATGGAAAATGTTGCTAAAATGAAGCAATTGCTCCCTCCATTTAATCATGAGATTATAGTCTTACCTAGTTTACATAACTTTGCCTCTTTAATAAGCTTAACCTTGAACAAACTCTCCACCACCTCATTCAGCCTCTCCATATTGTACTTGAACTTAAGCTCATTCATTAAGTGAAAGAATTGCGCACATTTCTTTGGATACCTAAGTTTGAGTGCAATAATTGAATGATATCACCAAGGATATGTTTTCACCTTTCTAGTTCCAATGCATCCAAAAATATATAACACTACATAATTGATTCAATTATGAAAAAGTATAAAGGCCATAATATGATACATCATAGTTGATTCAATTATGTGAATATTGATGCATAATCGTACAAATTCTAAATTAACATAATATAATTAGTTTAAAACTATAAATGTTATAAGATCCATGATTAAGTTCATACATGAGTTTGAAATATAGACATATGGATAGCTGACTATCATAATATGATTATTTTGAAATTATAAATGTTACAATATCCATGATTAAGTTCATGCATAAGTTTGAAATATAGATATATCTATGATAACATATATGGTCATATTTATTGATTGTTTTAAATGGATGTGCATATTCTTTCAGTGGAGAGTTCTAATCCAGTACTAGAGAATATACTAGCTAAGACTTCTAATTTGGTAAAAAGAGTAGGTTCGTTGAGAAGGGAAGTTTGGAATCACTTCAACAAAACTAGATTAATGGATGAAATAGAGAACGTCAAGTGTAAATATTGTCATAAGATGTTGGTTAAGAGTTTAAAAGGTGGAACCTCCCATTTAAAGAGACTTTTAAAGTCATGTAATAGAAAGAAGCGTGTATTAGAAGATTAAACATTTTTTACCCTTAGCCTAATGAGAGGGAAGAATGATATGATTGCTATAGCTTATCACAGTATCAAATCAAAGTTTTTGCTAGCTAGTACGATTATTGGTGATGAACATCCACTCTCTATAGTCAATACAAAAGATTTAGGACGTTTCTTACCTTACTCCAACTGACCTTAAGATCCAAACTCAGAATACCATGAAAAAAGAAAATTTTAAGATATACGAGGATAAAATAAAGGAATATCAAAAATGTTGTTAAGTATAGAAGGATGAGTTGCCATTTCATTGGAACTATAAATAACTAACAATTAGAATAAGGGTTATATAGTAGTGATGGCACATGATATTAACAACGACTGGACTCTATACGGTAAACTACTAAGGTAAATTACAGTTTTTAATATTCTTATCAATTTTTTATATTTGTTTATGTTTGTAAATGATAGGTATATTTATGTGTTAGAATCACATATAAGTGAAAGGTTGACAGCTATATTGGTTGAGTGTTTAATGGATTGGAAAATCGACATTAAATTATCTACTATAACACCTAACAATTATAGCACGAATTATACGATGATCAAAAATTTCAAGAATAAGTTACGGGCTAAGAACTTATTAGTTGATGGGAGGTAATGGTGTGGCTTTATACATATTATGAACTTGATTATGGAGGACATATTGAAGGTGATAAAGGAAGCAGTAGAGTTGATTCGGGATAATGTAGTGTATTGGAGTGCAACACCCAAAAGAGTTGAAAATTTTTCACAACAATTAAACATTCCATGCACGAAGAAGTTCTTTGTCCTATAAGATGGAATTCAACCTTCAAGATATTGGAGTCTGCAAACTAATATGTTAAGGCATTCACTAGGCTGAGACAAAGAGATTCTCAATATACTTGCCTACCTATAGAAAAGCAACAAGAGTTGGCTAAAGTACTTTATACAAAGTTAGGGATATTTTATACTATGATTGAATTGTTCTCGAGAATAAAATATCTAACTTTGCACAGTTACTTTAGCAATATGTGAGAGATCAAGAAAGTTTTATTGGATTTTATATTTGATTGTAATGAGGTGATTCAGGTTATAATAGAGTAAATGACTGAGAAGCTCAACTCTTACTAGTATATGGTAGGACATATTGTGGGAGTCATTTCTATATTAGACCTGAGATACAAAATAGAAGGGGTTAATTTTTATTATGACATGTTGTATAATGATCAAGCTCAGGAAAATGTTGATTTCATTAAATAATAGCTGATTGAGTTGTTTAATGATTATCAATTGAGATTGGGTAAAAATCAAGAACATATTAGTTCAACTTTGGCTTCAGTTTTAGGTTTGTTTTCAAGAGAAAAGGACTAAGACTTCTTAGAGTATGATGGAGTTGGACAAATATTTGATGATAGATTATATTATCTAAGTTAAAGGTGTAGAGTTCAACATAGTACTATAGTGGAAGAACCATGGAAACAAATTTCCGATCATGCAAGCAAATCATCGAGATCTCTTAACAATTCCAATATTTACTGTTGCTTTAGAGTCTGCTTTAGTACTGACGGTCGAGTTATCAATCCTCATCATGCTTGAATTCATCCTAATACTGTGAAAGCCCTCATATGTGCTTGAAATTGGTTTAATGATAAAGATATTAGAAGTGAACTCTATTATTTATGATATATCCATTTTGTCTAGTTTTCTTTATGATATTATATTATGTTATTTTTTAATATTAATATATATATATTGGTATGAAAGAGACCAATCATTCAACTGAAAAATTTTTTAACAAATATTCAATGATGAAGGTGTATTTAATTGTTTATTATCATGTGTTTAATATTCATTTAATGCAAGTATTTCCTTATTAGGTATAATTTACATAATAATTCTTTTACATACATATGAAGTAGTGCAAACTATTGATGATAATGATTATAACGATTAACTTTCTCGTTTCCTTTACTATAGTTTTGTTATCTTTTAATCTTTATTTTTGGATTTACTCTTTTTATATGATTGCTTTGGTTTTTTACAATTGAAGATATAATTATTTACTTAAGTGTTTCTATGCAAGTTTTAAATTGTTGGCTCTACTATACTCAACTTCAATATCTACTCTTCAATCTCCACTCACCAATAATCAAGCTATAATTGATAATTTTATTTTGAATTTTGTAAATTGTATAATATTAGCATGATAATACTCTTTTATTTTGATAATAAAATGATTTTCGTAGTATTACTTCATTTTCTATTATATAAGTAGACTCATGAATTTATAGTATTCATCATATGTATGCTTAAATTATATAACTAGCAATAAAAGCATTTAAAGTCTAAACTAATATCAAAACCTAAAATATATATGTTTTCGATCATTTATATGGATGGATTTTTTAGAAAAGTTGAATTAAACTAAGCCTTAGAAGGCAATGAAGGAATGTATATTTATTATTTATTTCATTCCATTAATTAAATAAATATGGCATTTCTCATATACCAGTTTTGATTTACTTTTTTATAATAAATTTATTTTGAACTTATTCATTTCTAAATTTTATGTACATTTAATATAAACATTTAAAAAGAACACATTTTTGTTAAGCAATTATGAAGTATGTTAATTAAATGAATGTGACATTTCTCATATTTCATTTTTTTGGTTCACTTTCTTTTATAATAAATTTATTTTGAACTTATTCATTTCAAATTTTATGTAAATTTTATTATATACAATTTTTTACAAACACATTTTAATTAAGCAATTATTAAGTATGTTAATTAAATGAATGTGATGTTTCTCATATACAATCTTTTTTTTTAAATGAATGTGATGTTTCTCATATACAATCTTTTTGTTTACTTTCTTTTATAATAAATTTACTTTTAACTTATTCATTTCAAAATTTTATGTACATTCAATATGTAAAATTTTTTAAAAACACATTTTTTCAAAAAATTATGAATTATGTTAATTAAATGAATGTGGCTTTTCTTATATATCATTTTTTGTCCTCTTTTTTAAAATTAAATTTATTTTGAACTTATTTATTTCACAATTTTAAGTACATTAAATATATACAATTGAGAGATAGAGACAAAATTTAGGGAAATAGACCTAAAAAATGAATTTAGGAGGAACCTTGGAAACCAGTCAAGTTCAGAAGAAAACCACCTAAAAAGGGACTAAATCGACTATCAAATTTGTTTGGACTAGTTTGGTTCAATTAGGTCCACCAGGAGAGGAATGATTGACGTGGCACTCCTTGATTATATACAAGACACTAAAATGGTGCAAATACTTGTCTTCTCCGCAATGCTATCCGGTGTCAACATCGCACGATTCCTACTGGACCCCCACCTCGGCAGGAGAGGCTCATAAGATGGAGCACACCCCCCACGGGATGGATCAAGCTCAACACCGATGGAACTGCAAAATAGGCCTCGTCTACTGCCACAGCTGGGGGCCTTCTACGTGATAGTTCGGGACAGTGGCTGGGGTGCTTCTCGCAACACATTGGCTGGTGCTCGCCTCTGACCGCGAAACTCTGGGGCGTTCATACCGGGCTGACACTGACTTGGAACCTGGGCCACCGCCGGGTGGAACTAGAAGTTGATTCTAAAGCAGTGTCCGATCTCCTCGCCTTGTCCGGCCGACGATCCCGGACACTTAACCCTTTTGTCCGAATTATACATGAGCTGTTCTCCCGGAACTGGACTATTATTCATCGACATGTGTATCGAGAGAGCAACAGATGTGCCGACTGGCTAGCTAACTATGCCAGACATTTTGCTGTGGGAGTTATGTACTTTCATCATTCACCGATTGGGTGCCACCTTATCCTACTAGAGGATTTGTCGGGAATTTGTTTCCCTTGACTAGTTGTGTAACTTTACTGTTCGGCTTCCTTCTTATTAAAAAAAATGGTGCAAATAGGTGATCTCAGCATGTCCGATGCGTGGGTAAATAAACTAAAAGGAATAACTTTAGGAGGCATGTTAGACAAATAGAGGATCTGATGAAGGTCCGATTATCTCGTTAGAGTCATCTTGGTAAAGATAAATCTTGTGGTATGTTCAAAAAGTAACTAAGCAGCATATCTTATGCACAGTGAAGTTTAGTACAAATCAAAAGAGAATGATTATGTAGAATAAAATTAACCAAAAAAAATGTAGGAATCACTAGAGAATGACCAGGAAAAGAACGTTACTTAGAAATCGAAACCACCTTATCAAGATCAGCTTTAATACCAAACTAAAACTAATACAGAATAATTTATTTCATAAATGTATTGTTTGTATTATAATGAAGGATATATACTTATTTATACATAAAATCTTTATACTAATTATGAAGAACTTAATTAGTTCTTAAATATGAAGGAATCTATAGAATATTACATTAATTATAATATATTATCATCATCAATACAAAACTTACAATAGTGACTAGACTTTAGAGAATATACAGAACATAGTAACTGTATGAATTAGGTAATTTAGTTGAGGCTCAGTATCTCTCCATCTCTCCACAATGTTCTTAAGTACTAGCACTCAACCTAGAAATGGCTGCAAGGAACAATCAAAGATCAAAATTACAATGAACTTTCTAACCTATTCATAGAGAATGAAGCATTTCTTTCCACTTCAATTGAAAAGAGAACAAATTCATTGGCACGATACATTCCTACCTTGTGATTATATGAAATCCTAGTATGAAGCATAATCGTAAACTTGATGAGCTGATTCCACAAGATCTCAAGTCTTGCATCCCCTAGAAAGGTTGCTAACATATTAACCTAATTGGACTTCCATAAACTAGAACTTTTGATGGTCCTCCCGTTGAGTACCTTAGGATTAATTCTTCTAGAACTCATTTTAATGGAATTGCTCTCATATTTCTCGACCACCAGCATCCTCAAAACAAAAAAAACAATTCAGTAAGTGTGACATATCAACATCCTTTAACCACGCCATTTGAGGGTCTCCATAAACCATCAATAAAGTCATAAAAACGATTATGAATCAATGAGAGCACAAATTTTGTTGGAAAAAGTAATAATTTGAAAATTATACTTTTTATGTATTGTATAATTAAAATGATTATTTAAAATAATATGAAATTAAATAAGAGAGTTGAAGGAAAACATTAGAACTCTTATATGAAAAATTCCTTAAAATAAGAAAAAAAACTACAAGATGATATATATAATAAAACTTCTACTATATCAAAGTAGAATTAAAATTAGAATCTCTCTTACATAATTTTGTGAAACACACACTCAAGGTTGAGAAATATAAACAACTTCTTAATTTTCTTCACTCTACGTAAATTTCACTCTTCGTTGAAATGAATTAATAAAGCACATCTCTTTTCCCCTAATTTATAAAAGGCATGTTAAGTCTTTTAAAATACTTCAATTAGCGTTAGGTTATTTTTAATGTCCAAACATTTTTTTTGCATGACTAACTTTTGGAATTCCAAATAAAGTGATTCAAAGACTAACTAATATTTATTGACTCACAATTATAAAAGGATTTAATAAAGCTCCCCCTTCCTAATTTAATTAGGAGGAACCATCATACTGACTCCTTAATAATATACATTAGATCAATTATCATTTGTGTGAACTTTATCAAGCTATAAATGCTTTTCTTTTAATGTATCTCATATAATGATAACAAACATCAATACTCTTTAATTAGGAGTGAAAGGTTGGATTCTTGACTTAGTCAATAGCACTTTCATCTAAAGCATCTCCTTGCAAGCTTCATCATATGTCATATATTTATCTTCAATTGTTGACAAGGGAACACATTTTTACAGTTTGGAGTGTTACAAGATGGCTCTCCTTATAAAAGTATTCAACTATCCAAAGGTTGACTTTCTGAAACTATGATCTCCAACGAAGTCTACATTTGTGCAACCTTCTAAAACAAGCTTTCCTTTAGCAAAATATAAACATCTCTTATTTGTTACTTAGAGATATCAAAGAATCTATTTTACTGCCAATTAATGTTCTTTTCTTGGGTTAGATAAGAATCCTTTGATAGACAATATCAGGCTTAGTGTATATTATGGCATACATAAAGCTGCTTACCACAAATAAGTATGAAATCTTCCTTATTTCTTACATTTTTATTTCATATGTACTTGGTTTTGAATTCAATTTAAAGTGTGAAGCAAGAGGTGTGCACACAAGTTTGACTTTGTGTATATTGAATCTTTAGTACTTTTTCAGTATATATCACTTAGGATAACTGCAACTTTCAACACGTCTCGAGAAATCTTTATTCTGAGAATTTTTCTTACTAGTCCTAAATCCTTCATGATAAAGGATTCACTCAAAGCTTTCTTTAAAACAATAATCATCTCATCATCATGTCTAATAATTAACATGTCAGCTATATAAAGTAAAAGTATAATGAAATCAACTTTAGTTTATTTCTTCACAAATACATATTGGTTAATTATAGTTTTCTTAAAATCATGCTTAGCCATGAATGAGTAAAAATTTTCATACCATTTCCTTAGTGCTTACCTTAGATCATAGAGACTCTTCTTTCTTCAACAGACCATCTTTTATTTTCCTAAAACTTGAAGCCTTTTAGGTTGTTCCCATATAGATCTTTTATTTAAGATCATCGTGAAGGGAAGTTATTTTAACATTAAGTTGCTTAACTTTTAAGTCTTAGTTGGTTGCTAGACCAATTATTATTTGGATGGATGATATTTTTACCACTAAAGAGAATATTTCTTCAAAATCAATATCTTTTCTCTAACTATATCCCATTATAACTAGTCTAGTCATATACCTTAGTTTGGACTATTCTCTTCTATTTTGAGTCTATATACCCATTTATTTTTAAACGATTTTCTTCCTTTAAGTAATTCTACCAGATCATACATATGATTCTCATACAAATGTCCCATTTCCCTTGCATAACTTTCTCCCATTCTACCTTTGTCAGTTATAACTTCTTTATAATTTTGAGCTCTCCGTTATCAATGATAGCCATATGCTTATATGGAGAATATTTAGCAAAGATCATCTCTCCCTAATAGATTATGTTAATTAAGGCTCTATAGGTTCAATAAGATCAATCTCTACTTTGATATGCTTACTTTGATCTCCCTCTTAATAACTATTTACTATCCATGGAGAGGTAAGATTATTGATACTAGCATTATCATCTTGTACAATAGGGAGTGGACTCGGATAATGATAATTGACAATTTTGGTTTTAAGCTTCTTTGTCATCTTTATGTCTTCAATTCTTTGGTCCTGGAAAAACATGTCTCTACTTATGACAACCTTTTTGTTGATAGGATCCAATAAACAATATCCAAATTCATCTTTTGACATCAAAGGGTAAATGCACTACCTGGTCATTATATCAAACCTAATTTATTTATCCTTAGGAATATGAACAAATGCTTAAAACGTAAATACTTTTAATAAATGGTTATAAGAAACCTTTCCATATCAAACTGCCTCTAGAATATCTCCATCTAAAGGAATTAATGGTGACAGATTGATATTGCCTATGATAGTCTTTACGACCTCACCATAAAATAACTTGGATAACTTGGCATGACAAAACATATATAAACTTTTTCTTCAATAATGTAATTTATTCTTTTGGTAATATGACTTAATTGCAATATCTTTGATGGTGCCTTTTTAAGTCTGATACCGTAAGATGTACAACATTCATCTAGTGGACCTTGATATTTTCCACCATTATTAGCTCATATACACTTTAATTTCTAAACAGTCTCTCATTCCACTTCAGCATGGAACTTTTTAAATGCTTTAATTTCTCGTTCCTTTGATTCTAATAAGAATAGCCAAATTTTTCTTGAGTATTCATTAATAAAAGTGACAAACTATAATACACCGACAAGTGATTTTTTAGTCATTAAAAATATTAATATGAATCAAATTAATATTATGTTTTCTGTTAGTGGGATATACAAGTTTACCGAAATGAAACTTTATTATTTTTCAACTAAACAATTAGTAAAAGGATCAAGAGTTTTACCCCTTTCGAGCAAGGATTTGTAATCACTTTTCACTTATGTTTCTAAACCTATTATACCTTAACTTTAAGGCTTTATAATCAATAGCAAAATTTATCTCCTTTTTTGTATAATTTTCTTTGCATCATATACAAAAATCCTTCCTTCCTTCCTTGAGCCACATTCAAATTACCTTTAATGAGCTTGCAATTTTATTGTCATGATGACTCTTAAAACCATAATCATCAAGTTTTATACTAAAATAAGATTGAGGTTCATATTTGGAACATATCTTAAATTCTTTAGTATAAGCTTACAACCAAAGCTTATTATTAAAATGACATAGTTTATGCCAATAATCTAAAATGTGTTTTCGTTCCCCTTTCTTACAATACCAAAATCTTTATATTTGTAGGTTGAGAAGAAACTTTTATATGAGTTAAAATGATTGAAGGCATCAAAATCAACAATCTATGAATTATCATTATGGGTCAAATAGAGATAAACTTTAATATGAATGAAGAAAACTGTTGGCAAATCGAGTTTGGATCTGATCCAACCGCAGCGGAATTTTAACACCCCATTACCCTAGGGTACGCACCGGGACGCCCGTAGGTCATTCCGATACATATCCTACGATAAGGAAGCGCTACGTGCAATCACTACCGAACTCCACATGGCATCAT
>JANZXR010000140.1:0-14061 GCA_027575705.1 Erythroxylum echinodendron | reverse complement strand
ACTTTATCATATACATCTAAACATGTACAAGATAAATAATGCCTTTAAATAATTTGTCACTAAAATACAACCAAAACAATTGGCTGTAGGGCATAAACCAACAAAAACATCTTTTTGTAGCTATAATAGTGGTATTTCTACCTTCTTCTTTCTTTTGTTCATTTTCATTTTGCTTAACTTTTTCAACCTTTTAGTGCCTCTTAAAGATTCAACGTTCAGATTTCTTATGGCTTGATTTTCACAATAATAGTAAACAAGTTTGGAATGATATATACTTTGATCTTCTTCTTCACAAACCTTAAGTTTTATTTGTTTATTGGTTATCACTTCTTCCTCGATTTCTAATGAAATTTGCCTTTGAGTCCTTGTGAAACCTGGTTCTTTTCTTCTAGCTTTTTCATTTAGAAGACTATCACTTACAATATCCATTATAAGTTTTCATTAGAAATAGAGTTATTGAGACTGACAAGAAGTATATCCCAACAGTTTGGTAACAAACTGAAAAAAAAAAAAGCATTTGTAGCACATCATCAATGGTCATTTCTATCTTTGATGACTTATTGAAAAGTCCCCTAAAACTCTTGATACGCTTAATCATATTTTGTGAATCTTTATATTCCAACTTCATCAATTGTCTCACAAGATGTTCCTTATTGCGTGGCATCTTCTTTTGAATCATTCATTTAAGCTTTAATCATGATTGATAGTCCTTTTTGTAATTCAACATTTTTGAACAAATATTGATTTGTGTATTTTCGAATCATAGCTACCTCTTTTTGATTTGATAATTGTCCATTCATTTTCATTCTTTCTATTTGGCTTGTTAACATTAATAATTGGCTCATATAAACCAATACAATACAAATAATCCTCTATCGTTGGCTTATAATATGAATAATTTTTCGTTGTTTTGAACATGTTACTGTCATGATTAATCAAATCCTCTATCTTAATTCACACAAGAAAATGACCTTTTTAAACCAAAATTTTGATGCCACTATTAGAAAAAGCATAATAAAGTGAAAGTTTTATTTTTCTCTCTTCATATTATTAAAATGGACATTTAAAATAATATGAAAATAAGGGAGTAAAAGAAAATAATATTTTTTTGTGGAAAGCCTTCAAAATAAAGGAAAATTTGTGAGACATAGGTCTGATAACACTTTTACTCTGTCAACGTAGGATTATAATGAGAATATATCTCATACAATTTTGTAAGTACATGTATTTAGTTTTAAAAATATGAATAACTTGTCAAACTTTTTTTTAAACTCTAAGTGAAGCTTTCTTTTAATTGGAATGGATGGATTTTTTCTCCTCTATTTATAAAGTATTTGTGGAAGTCTTTTAAAATTCTTTAATTAGTGTTGGAAATTTTAATTATTTAAAAACCAACCTTTAAAATTTTTAATGAAATAATTGTAGGACTAACAAATATTTGTTGACACATATCCAACAACTAGATATCCCCATTGTCATGTCCTAAAATAATTCAATTGACTTTCACCAGCTTTAGCTCCGATTTCATGCATATTTCAATTCTTAGTGAGAAAAATATGGATCCTTTCCAACTGAAGGAATATTTCCAAAAGGCTTAAAGAATACAGCAAGCTCGGAAACATAACAGCTTTAGAAAGATTACACACGTATAGCTCACATGGTCATGCATCTTGATTAGTTAATTCACTGTCAGACACCCCGTCAAGCGCTTTGGAATAAAATGAATCTTCTTCATTCAACACCCGTCTGGCTCTTTTGGAGATGCAGTGAAAAGGATAGTGAGACAGAGATAAGGGTGAAAGATTTTGGTTGTTCAAATTGCATTGAGGGCCGGCCTCGGAGACGAGGAATCGATTTAGATGGGAAGAAGGGTCCTGTAAGAGTGGCCACTGGGGATAATTTATGGATCCAACTAGGGATCTTATTGCTTGATGTTAGAGTATGCTCTTTCTTGGTGTTGCTTGAATAGGGTCTCTTCTGTTTTATTATAGTTTACGAGACTAAACGAGTAACTCCATCACGTGATTCAGTACCTAGTTCCAATCTTGTCTGAGTTTGGCTTTTAACAAATCAAACACCATCAGTGACAATTTATCAACAGCCTACATTGGCAAGGACAAGATTGATCTAAAAGGTAACAACATTCAGAGTCCATCTATTTTCTTGATAGGTACTTCGGCTCTGTAGTCTAGGCAGGGTGATCTAAAAGGTAACAACATTCAGAGTCCATCCATTTTCTTGATAGGTACTTCGGCTCTGTAGTCTAGGCAGGGTGATCATACAGATTAATAAAGCAAAAAACTATGAGAATCTGGTGAAACAAATTCCAGAGGCATATCATAATTCCTGCTGGGACACTCTAAAATCCAGAGGGCAACTTATCAACTTAAAATGCATACGATTCAATTCACTGTTCTTTATAATTAAGGTTACGTTTGATTGAATGTAAAATTTTTAACAGAATGAAATGAAATAAAATATAATATAATAGTTTATAATAAAATGTAAATTTATATAATATAAAAAATTGTTGATTGAGAGATATAGAAAGATTCATAATGTAATATAGTGAAATACTGTTTGGATGAATGGTTTATAATGTAACATATTATAAAGTTATTTGTCATTTTACATTCTATTATAAACCCTTCAAATCGAAAATTTTTCATTTTTATTGTTTAGGATAAAATAAGATGTAATATAAAACTATCATTTTCCATCTCATTCCATTTTATTTCATTAAAACCTCCTCCCAAACGATAGAATAATATTACATTCTATTATATAACTTTCAACCAAACATAGCCTAAGAATGATAACCATTTGAAGTGGTCATTCATAGGTTAATTCAATAACCAAAATTTAAGATACCAGTGCAACCTAAGAACATATCCTTGAGATGAGCATTAAATTTAAAGAAGGGTGACAGTGATTGCTCCTGAATGCTATATGAAGGCCAGTACAACAAATAATGAAGGTCCAAATTTGCGCCTAAACATGAGCAGTGCCTTGAGTAAATTTAGGATCCTCACATCTGTACCGTCCATCAGCTCCAATACCAAAACCTTTTGGATCTGCAAAAACATTCTCTAGTAGCTGGCTGCGTGGGGGAAGAGGGCTCTCATCTGCAAACTCAACAGCATCCTCAACTATTTCATCTATCTTCTTCTCGATGGCCTTAAATTCTTCTTCGCTCGCTAGGCTCTGCTCAATCATAAATTTCTTCAAGGCTGTGATGGGATCTTTGGCAGCATAGTGAGCCTTCTCGGCTGCCAACAAAGAACAGAAAGCGTATGGGAGTGAAAAGGTGACGCACTCAAGGTCATAATAATATCAGGTCTCCAATCAATACCAGTGTGACTAACATCAAAGCAGCATTTCAAGAATAAGAAATAAAAGACATGCAAAAGCAAAGAAATGAGAGAAATCAAGGGATTATCATGGCAATTACACATTTTCACTATCCTGCAAAGGCTGGGTTCAATCAAATCATCTTAAAGGTACATACAAGAGTTAAGCTAGAAAACAAATCATAAACTATCTGAAGGGGATTCAGGGATATGATAATTTTAGCTACTAAAATGCAACTTCAAACGTTATGGAACAGCAACATTCACTGAAGGCATTCATATGAATGAACTAAAAACAAACGCTCACCTGGGTCACGAAGCTCATCGGGATCAGCCAATGAGTGTCCTCTAAATCTGTAAGTCTCACATTCGACCAAAGTTGGCCCTTTTCCTCTTCTAGCCCTTCCAACAGCCTCCTTAGCCACCTCTTTTACCTTCAAAACATCCATCCCATCAACATGAACTCCTGGCATACCAAATGCTGGACCCTTCTTCCAAATCTGCGGATCTGAGGTTGCCCTCAAATGGGACATTCCAATTGCCCACAAATTATTCTCTACAACAAACACAATTGGCAATTTCCATAATGCCGCCATGTTTAAGCACTCAAAGAACTGGCCATTATTACAAGTTCCATCTCCAAAAAAAGCCAGGGTCACTTGATCACTGTTTGCTTCCTTCAAAACTTCTCTCCTATACTTCGAGGTAAAGGCTGCACCAGTTGCCACTGGAATCCCTTCACCAATGAAAGCAAACCCACCAAGCACGTTATGCTCTTTTGAGAACATGTGCATAGATCCACCTTGACCCCGGCAACACCCAGTGGTCTTGCCAAAAAGCTCACTCATTACAGCACGAGCTGAGACCCCCTTACTCAAAGCATGAACGTGATCACGGTAGGTGCTGACAACGTAATCATCCTGCCTCAAGAGCTTGATGAAACCAGTTGACACAGCCTCCTGTCCATTGTAGAGATGAACAAAACCAAACATTTTGCCTCTGTAATACATCTGGGCACACATGTCCTCAAAAGCTCTGCCCAAAACCATGTCCTCGTACAGCTCCAAGCCTTCTTCTTTGGTAATCAACTAGGTACATACATAATTGAATAAATAAAAGCAACTAATATTGCCAATGTTTGGTTCATATTCTTTAACTCTGAGTCTTAAACCTGACTAACAAGTTTTAGCAACCAAAAGAACAACCAGAAGCTTAGTTAAATGCAAAAAATGCAACGAGAATGAATGAGAATTTGAATGCTCTGAGCCATGATTACCAAAACTAGAATGTAAAGTTGCTACATTTAAGCTTCAACAGGTTCAATATGCTGTCTTTTCCATTTTTTTCGACACCCGAATATCAACCACCACTTAGAACTTAAAGAGCACAAAACATAAACAACAAAGCATATTGATAAAAGGGGGACTTTAAAGATGTAGAATTGGGGTACCGGAGAGGAGGTTGATTTGATCATCTTCTCCTTGACAACATCAGAAACTGTAACAATAGCATATCGACGGTGAGGATTGGCCTGATTCAACTTGTGGGAACGGAGCTTGCGAGCGGATCCAAAGAAGGATGCAGAATTCTTAACAGGATCAAAGAGAAAGTTCATTTCTTGAGATCCGGAGGAGATCGTATTAACAGGCAAAGGTTGAGTGAACTTTGTCGCAGAGAAAGCTGACGCCATTTTCAAGCTTTCTCTTTTTTCTTTTGGTTTGTTTTTGGAAGAAGAGAAAGTGAGAGAAAAAGGATAATGAGAGGGCGAGTATAAGAGGAGAAAACGGGGCGGAGGATACGAGGAACAAGGGCTTAGTTACAATCGCGCTGTGTTTAAGTGTGTGTTGTGGTGAAGTGTAAACAGAGGAAGAAAAGAGGGAGAGGGGATTCCTATTTATACAGAAAAGGATTGAAAAAACGAAAAGAAGGCCACCCAACTCTCGACTACGCGTTTGTCTCTGCATTTACATGACGTTGACAACTGGTTCAGTGGTTCCTTTCCCTATTTGGCTTAGTAAATTCAGTTAGAAGTTTTAACGTTTATGGAATCTCTGTTCTTGGGCCAGTTGGAAATTCGATGTCGTATGGTTTGTATTCGTCGCTATTCTAATAAACAGGAAGAATAAAGAAAATAGATTTGAGGTATCAGCAAGTAATTAACATCCGACTTGAACAAATAAATTTGATGGGAGCACTTGTGTTTTTGAGAAGTGAGGTGGCCATGTGCATTAGCGGATGAGGCTGAAACGAGGCTTTGGATGAGGTTTGTCATTTCCAGAAACTAATTCCTGCTTTCTTATTTTCCTTGTGCTTTTCCTATCATAATAGGAAACAGTGGAAAAGAAACTCCACTTGGAAACAAAAGGAATGAGTAACACAGGGCATTTAGTAAACCAGCAAAATGAAATTCATGATATGTACGTCAAACAAATTAACTTTTTGGAGTATATTGGTTTTCATTCACAAATGGACATATGGTACATATCAATATGAACTTCCTGCACCAATTTCTCATTCCGCATGAAGCTTGGAGTGTTTAAGACAGCGCATGTCGCTGTAGCAATCAGCATACTTGATGTGCTGAATGCTGTTATGAATCACTTGTAAGCTGCTTGAATCTCTCACTGTACATATTAATGTCAGTCATCTTGCAGCAAAAACAGCTGACCAAAGAGTTCCATACTGATAGTTGTGGTAACATACCCTGGCTAATCATCTCCTCCAGCCACATTACAACTTCATATTGTCTGCCCATGGAGCAAAGACCTCGTATGACCATGTTATAAATATCAACCCCAGGCCTATATGATCTAATCAGCATCTCGTCCAAAAGCCTACTTGCTTCAACAAACCTACCATCTCTACATAGACCGTTCACTAGGACATCATAAGTTTCCTGGTCAGCAACGCAACCCGCTTGTTTAGCCATTTTCTTCAAATACTGAACAGCCAACACTGAATTCCCTGCATTACATAGGCCTTTTAGCAAGATGTTGTACAATCTTACTGTTGGAACACAATTAGCCTCTACCATGTCCAATTCAATAACATTAACTGCTTCAGCAACCCTACCTTCCCGGGACAATGCCGCTAGTTTTGCTTCGTAAGTTAAAAGAGATGGTCTAAAGCCTCTTCCCTGTGTTTCATGAAGCACTTTATTGGCTTGATCTACCTTACCTTCTTGGTAAAGATCAATAGCCATGGCAGTATAGCTCTTCAAGTTGGGGACACAACCTCTGATTAGAGCGTCATTAATCTTTTCTTTAGTCACTTCTATGTCTTGACACTCACAGAGATCAAGAGAGCAATGATATCTTTTATGAGCCTTCAGCCCCTTCCTTAATATCTTATTAAGTACATCCAAGGCTACATCAACCTGCCCATTATCACATAAAGAATCCAAAAGGACTCTGTATATTGCAACATCTTCACCGCTTCCCTTTTGAGATATTCTCGAAAACATTGAGTACAGCAGATGGATTGCCTCATTCAACCTTCCATCAACACATAATCCTTCCATGAGAATCCGATAACTATCCCTACTAGGATAGCAACCTTGGTAATTCATCTCTATGAAAATATGCAATGCAAGATCTGATCGATTTTGTTGACAAAGAGCACTCATAAGCAAATTCAGAGAATGAATACGCGACTTCACTTCCCAACCATAAGAATTGTCCAAGAAAAGACGACAAGCTGCTTCAAACTTTGAATTTTTCACCATTATATGCAGAAGGGTATTGAAAGATTCAGTCCAATTTACACAGTTGAACTGAGGAATGGTACTAAACAGAGTTACAGCTTCATCCATTAGGCCAGCTTGAGCATAGGTCTTGATTGCTGTTACAAATACTGAATCCTTGCACTCACAGGAATCTTCTCGCATCTGATCAATGACTTCTTTCATCTCAGTGATACGACCAGAGTTTCCAAGGATTCCAATCATCGTAGCATACACTGGACCATTGTGACAATAGTTGGGGTATCTGTCATTTACTTCTTTGAAAATTTGTAGAGCAGTCAATGAATTTTTCTGGTTCCTGATAATCAGAGAGAGTTGAGTTGGTGTTAGAATCCTCGGCCATCTTATACTCATGATTGTAGGAACATTGAGCTTGTAGCCAAATCAAACTGAAAAATAGTAGATGGAATAGAATTAGTCGACAACAAGGCTTGGCATTGGAGAAGTTATCGAAAATCACTACAAACCAACAGAAGGGAAGAAAAGAAAATAAATGTAGAATACACCACAGGAAATCCTAGAATCTAAAACAAAAGCATTTTCAATGGAAAGAATTGCCACGACGAGCCTCTTAACTACAGTTGCAGATAGGTCCTTCGAGTTTGTTAAAGCAGAGAAAGTGCTCATGGGACAGCTAAATAAGCATTTAACAGAACACTAAAGAATCCTCCGATGGAACTCCTAGTAAACATATGGAATAGCATTACAAATGAATTTACAAACACTCGAAATGGTAAGAACCAAAGGAATTGTAACTATAAAGCACTCAGTAACTATTCTATGAAATGAAATTACATGTATGCTCCAATAAGCTATAGCAATCCAGAGAAATAAGTTACAAGTTTGCATTGTCGTACCTGAAATTTTCTCAGCTACAATTTAAGCATAGCCACATATTTCCTCCACGTAACAGAATGCCAACGTTGTCCAATTGCACTCCAAATTTTAACATAGCCAATCAATATATAGTTAGAAGACTCCTTGAGTCGCAAAACTAACAGAGACTTTTTCAGAAGTAACTAACAGGTTACAGAAGCAACATAATTAATTAAATACAACAGAAAAGAGTTGTAGTGCCTGGCCAATACAAAACCTTTGAAGTTTACTGACGGCTACGTAGAAACATAGATGGAGCAAACGGAGGTGAAGAATCTCTAGAGCGTTGTCTTGAGCGGGATGAGAGGAGACGACCACCGTGAATTTCCAGTATTTGTATAAGAAACGGAAACGGCGGGTTAGTTGCCGTTTTGGACTGGGTCTTTGGGCCAAACTTTTCAAGGCTTAGCAATAGCCGACAATAACTTATTCGACAAAAAATTAAAATAAAAAGGAAAAATGGAATATGCGACACGGGTTGACGACAACGTTGGTGTTAGGACTTAGAAGCCAAGTCGGGTCTGCAGCGCCCATTCTATTCTTCAGACGGCCTCCGGGTTCATTTGGTCAGAAACAGGTGCCTCTCACTGTCTTTAATACTCCTTGATCTTTTTACGTAATTGATGCATCTATGCGGGCGGTTTTCTAAGATTCGTTTTTGGAGGATGTACCGAGGTGGTTGAAGAATACGGGTGTCCTGCATTTTAGTTTCTGATTATTTTTTTGAGGGCTTCGGTTAAAAAGGCATCGCCTTTCATTATGGGTTTTTGTTTGTTTCAGTGGAACACAGAATCATATATGTTATTAGGCGTGAAATAGCTGCCTTAGATAGATTCTTTGAAAATTAGGGGATTAGGTGCGTTTCTTGCAAATAAGGAAGCAGATATAATATTAGGGGAGGTCTGGTTCAAGGATCTACAGTACTTTTCCCTGGAGACTCAGGAAATTGTGGTCTCTATTGGACTGGATGCTAATTGTCCTTGGTTTTAGGCTTCCTTACTCTGTCATCAGGGGATGGTTAATCTGCTTGTGGTTGTTAATTGGTTTGTCTTGTTTTGTCTTTTTGAAGATAAGACTTGCATAGTGCAGCAATTGGCGTTTGTAACATTAGGTATATCAGTGCCTTAATGCAAATCTTTTTAGAGTTCTACACTTTTCGATCAATTACTTGCTAATTTTCTTCAGGATAAGAGATTATTTGATAAGCCTTATAGCTATCTAAGATGAAAAAAGAATTAAGCTTAAGTTTCTCTTGTCTGGATCTTTAAGGTATTTGATTTTGCATTAAGCTGAGGAGTTGAAGAGGTTACCCCTTGATAGATAGGAATTCCTTCGTAGTCCTTGACTAAATCAAACTTTGTTCACTAAGCTTTTTGTGGTGGTAGGTAATTAGAGTTGTTTTATTCTATTGCATCTCATATCTTCTTTTTATCAGCTATTTCTTTTTTTTTTTTTTTTTGGTCGCTGTTTAGTTTTTGAAACCAATTTTTATGCTTTTTAATTTTATTTACTAACATTGCATCCATTAAAAATCAGGTAAGAACACAGGCAACCCTGAACAGCAGCAACAGTGTAGTAAGAGAGATGAACCGACCAGGTAGGATGAGGAGGAGGGATGAGTCAGTGCTCACTCGAATGATCAGAACTGTTTTCACCTTCTTGCTGAACTCAGAATTTGAGATTCTTTTCTTGCTCTTCTTCTTCATTGCATTTTTCCTCTTCAAAGAACTCACGTCAAGGCCGGAGTACAACCAAATCCTAGTGAAGAAGCCCGATGGCATGGATTGGTGGCCTTACTAAAAAGAAGTGATGAGAACATTTGAATTACTGCCAAGTGCCCAACTAACTTCTTGTTAAAGAGATGCCTCTGGTAAATGCGAACATGTAAGTTAGCAGGATGTCTACAGAATATGGACACTGGTCCTCTTCCTTGAAATCTGCTGTTTTAGGCATCCAAGACTAGTAACCTTTCCAAACAACTTTATGAGTGTGATTATATTTCCCCAGAGTCTAGTGAATCTATGTGTTATATAATTTACTGCATCTTTCTTACTGAATGATTCTCTGCAATAATATGTTGGCTGAAGTAAAGATCAAATGGTTTTGCATAACAAAACCGTGGTTCTTTATATTTGAAGCAAAAATCTGGATCTTACGGCAACCGCTATGCTTGGATTTATGCAAAGGAGTAAAAATGGTGTAGAAAAGGTGATGTTAATTCTTGGTTAAATTTAATGTGATTGAAGGCAAACTGAGTTTTGAGCTTTAGATTTTATTTTAGCTCAATCAATAAAAAGAAATTAGGTCAATTTAAATTAAAATTAACGAATTAAATATGCAAATTTACACTTTAACTTGGCTCGTTCCAAACACTAGTAAAGCATATGTACTTCTCATTCAAACTTCAAGCAAAGTTCTGAATTTTGTCCTTGTAGGGACCATGGTTGCCATTTGTCAAGATCCATGATGCTCAAGTAGGAGCATAAAACTTCTATGATAGGTCAATGTATTTTCCAAAGTTAAATTTTCACCTTTGGATTCTATTGCAGGATGTAGATGTAGTGGTACAAACGAAAAAGGTGCAAAGTCAAGCTGGTAACAGGTAGAGAGAGATTAGGCTTTTAGGGTAATAGATCTTGTTTTTATCAGTCTCGAAACTAGCTGTGTTGGATTAGACCTCTTTTTTGGGGGACTGTAGATGATAGCGACCTCTTTACTTAAGAAGACCAACGACTATTGTATTGATGCACAAGTTCAGCAATTTTCAGACAATTCCAAATTACTCCGATTATGTGAAGGAGACTACCATGCCCAACTTTGACACTGATAAGAGGCATAATGAGATTGTTGACTGAATACTTTTATTGAGATCCCATTGGATTCCAAACGACATAGGATCCAAACCCCAAAAGTTGTGATCATGCAAATGACACGATTTGGATGAGAGGATAATCCTGAAAGGAATAGATGACAGGCGATAATTAGTGTTTAAAATATAATTGGAAGTCAATATTTGCTTTCTACCTAATACTACCAATACATGAATCGAAATGAATGTGCTATTTTCTCCTAAAGCTAACAAGTTACACGGATTTGTCAATGATTTTAGACTGAACATGTTGCTATATGAGGGATCAATAGAGAATCAATTAGTGAAATAAACTTTGTATCTCCAATGCTGGCTTCCTGACGAACAATTCGATGCAGACATTCTTGGATTCCCTTTCTTGTTATGCTATGTGATCAACCATCTTCTTTTAAATGCGTGGGATGTTTCCCTTATTCCGCTTTTTCTTTTCGCTTTTGAACCTTTTGGCTAATCTTCATAAAAAAGACCACGTTTTGTACCAAACTTATTAGGTTGATGAATTCTGTTCAGGAGCTGGCCCTGAGGCTAGCAAACCGCCTTGTCCTGCTACTGTTACCCCTGTGTTTGTTGTTGTTGTTGTTGTTTCCGTAGTTGTTGTAGCCGTTGCTGTGGTACCTGAAGTCATTAATGCTAAGATTAGTCTGTTATTATACAATATAACATACATGTTTGAAACATTAACGAGAATGGCACTTACCTGCTGTTGTGCTTGCCACTGACATTGAAGATGGAAGAGACAAGATACCTGTAGAACCATAGCTTTCAGGTACATAAGGGTACTGTACTATTGATGGATAGTGAAGTCCAAAACCATGACTACTATGTGCATATTGTGGATAGAATGGATAGTAATTCTGAAACATCCGAGGTGTCCCTGGCGCCGCGGGAGTGTAGTAAGTTGTAAATTGATGACCTCTATATACACCATAGTAATTCTGCTAGCAATATAATACCATCACAATTAGTGAAACATCTCTTCAGAGAACTTGCTGTAGATTACGGTTTTATAACTCACCAAAGGATATACCGCTTCTTGTGTATACCCAGAAGGACCAGAATACCTATTAGTTGATGGATAGAGAAAAAAAATGCAATAAAAAAAAGTCCAGACAAAGAAATCAGTTTACTGTGATGTGAAAGAAGTAGAAAACGGCGAGGTAAGGTCGAAGTCTAAACTATCGACGAAGTTTTTTTTTCTCGCTTACCCATATATTGAATAAGGAAACGGGTATTCACCGGTGTGTTGATGAATATAGGAGGACGACGAAGAACCAGGATATGCAGGCGGAGCCCCTAGTCCAGGCGCAAGTCCAAACCTTCCCGAACCTGCAACTTTTGAGGGTTTTTTTCTTTTATAAATGAAAATGTAACTATTTAGATAGAATCAACATTTGAAGCCTGTACATGCTTCAGATGCATAACAGCAACATTTTCCCGTTCAAATTGATCATTACTCATCTGAACATTCGAGGGATGATTAACATTTGCATTCACAGTAGGCATTAAGAAGATACCATCAAAGAAGCGTAACAAAGAGACAAATATAGGCATGCACCGTGTTGAGGAGTTGGTGGACGATTCTTTTGTGCACCGAGTGAAGCAAGATTGCAGTTTGCCCTCCTACCATCAATAACAGGAGAAGGATTTTGGCAAGCCCTCATGGCTGCTTCCGGATCCTTGAAAGTAACCTATCGGACATAGCAGCAGAAGACCCACCTTTTACCATGAAAATGATCGAGCAAAAGACATAATGAAATAGCTAGGAGGCAAATTTAACGAGGCTTACAAAGCCATAACCCTTGGATCTTCCAGTATTCTTGTCTGTAATAACGACGGCTTCAAGGATCTCTCCAAACTGCTCAAAATAGCGTTTCATAGTATCTCTTTGCGTTTCCCAAGCCAACCCTCCAACGAAAATCTTTGTGAAAGTTGTGTCATTGTAAAATCCTGGACTGCCACCACCAGCCACCGTCTGGAATGCCCTTTCTTGAGACATGACGTTATGGATAGAACCCAAAAAAAAAAAATCCAGATAAAAACAAGAAAAAAGAGAAGAGAACCAAGAAAAAAGACCACCGCAAAATAAGATGAAGTAATCCCCTCTCACCCCAGAGAGGCCAACCAAATATAGGAAGGGGGAAAGAAAACAGAAATGGCAAATAATGCCAGAAGAAAGAGCCGTTTGTTTTTTGACGATCACATCAATCAAGACTCTCCTTTTCCTCTCTCGCACACTCGTGTGCTCATGTTTCTGTTAGTTTTTCTCCTTCTTGCGACCTGTTGATTGTACTTCTTGTTCGCTGCAACTGCCACTTTTTCACAAGCACAACTCCTCAGATTCCTCAACAACGATCCTCGAAACGAGAATATCATTACTGTTAAGGGGGTGGGAGGAGAATAAGAAATGAAAAAGAAAAACCCTTCCCATAGATATAAATATTAGATACAAAAGAGGTTTGGAAGGTAGAAGAAGAGAAAAGGAAAGGACAAAGAAAAGCCGCTAATGGACATACTAAGACACGGTTGTCCAATGAGATTACCGGAGGACCAAAGACTCCAACCGCTTTTGCTGTATCAGCAGCATTTTATATCTCTAAATTATTATTATTATTAATATATTAAATATAATTTTTTGCCCGTGTGGCGTGACTCTTGCTTCG
This sequence comes from Erythroxylum echinodendron, assembly GCA_027575705.1. NCBI lineage: Eukaryota > Viridiplantae > Streptophyta > Magnoliopsida > Malpighiales > Erythroxylaceae > Erythroxylum > Erythroxylum echinodendron. Next base: position 564 of record JANZXR010000140.1, on the reverse strand, counting down.
CTGTACCCAACCTTCCATTTTCTCCACCTCTCTTAATACTGCATGTTCTGTTTATGGATCTGTGGGTCTTCAAGATATGATGCCTTGACCAACCTGTCTCCCTCTCTTCACTTCTTGGCTCCATTTAACTCCCTCTCTGCAACTGCAGCTATTCTCGTAACCCAGCCCAAAAATAAAAGCAGAGGTAATGGTCAAGGCACCCCTTGTTTTTTGATTGAACTGCTCAGCTCTCTTAGGTAGATACCAGACATCGGAAAGCAAAGCAACTGTTATTTTTAGATTCACTTGATAAACCCCAAATAAAATATTTCAATTTAAGCAATTAATAATAATTTTAAATAAATCAGCAATAATTAACCGAATATTTAAAATTAAGCTTAGACATGGCAATGGGCCGGGCCGGGCCGTGGCCTGTGCGGGCTGAGATGGTCGGCCCGCGGCCCGGCGGGCCAAGGGCGGACTGGGCCAAACCCTGCCCATTTATGTTTTTTTAATTATAAAAAATACAAAACGGCGTTTTTCTGGCCAGCCCGTAGCCCGTGCGGGCCGACCATGGTGGACCTG
>JANZXR010000139.1:34524-56178 GCA_027575705.1 Erythroxylum echinodendron | reverse complement strand
ACATCGCTCGCAGTCTCCTTCTCGCCTCTCAACCCCCCAACACCTACGCTGCTGCCGAGCTTCTCCTCCCTCCTTCCGACATTAACATTGTTGTGTGTTTGTTAAAATATCGCTCGCAGTCTCCTTCTCGACTCTCGTCGTGTTGCTCATGTAGAAAAACATTTTAACAAGGCCTTTGGCGACGTTTTCTTCAATAAAACATCGCAGATTCTATTTTGCAGACGTTCTATTCCTAAAACATCACAAAAAGTATCAGAAATCTGTGACATTTTCATAAAACATCGCGGATTATGTTCATTTTTTATAGTGGGTGCTTGATCAGATAGACTGTGAGTCTGACGAGAGGTTTGATTATGCAATCTCACTACTGTAAAGTCCAACTTATCAATGGTAGAAGACTGTTTCTGACAATTCTGCCTGACCTTGTAGACTGACATGAGAAGACTTCCTAAACGTCTTTAAGCAGAACTATATGCCAAAAATCTACCTGGATAGGAAGATGATGGAATTTTTTGATCTAAAATAGGGAAGTCTTACTGTAGCAGAGTATGAGGTACCGTTTAATGAGTTAATGGGGGTATGCTACTACTTTGATTCCAACTGAAGAAGATAAGTGTAGGCGATTTGAGGATGAACTGAATATGGAGATCAGAATGAGGTTCGCCATTCCTAATTTGAGTAGTTTTATTGAACTGCAAGCTGCCTCAATCTGAATTGAACATCTATTGAAAGATGGACAAGGAGAGTATAGGTAGGAGTTTAGAATGAAGAGTCATGTTGAGTGTCAAGTTGATTTTGGTAGGAGATTCTGTAAATGCCAGAATAGATAATTCTGACCATAGACTAAATTGAGACAGTAGGGGTTTAGATCGAGAGGCGGTTTTGTACAAGTTGGTATTGGTAGAGGTCAAGTATCAAGAGGACAAACACAACAGATGCCTAGTTGTGAGCACTATGGAAAGAAACATGGTGGGGAGTGTCGGAAGATATCAGGAGCTTACTTTTGTTGTGGCTCTTTAGAGCATCATATTAGTGACTGTCTCGCGACTTTAGGACCACATTCTGAAGTGAGAGGGAGATTAGTGACTGAGATGACTGTCCAACAAAGTAGAGCTAGTGGAGTAGGACAGAGAGGCAGAGAGGTAGAACAAGTTCAGCTAGTCCTAGTGTCAGGATTGAGGTACGGAGTAATTAGCTGCAGTCTCAAGCCAGACTCTTTGCTATCACTAGATAGGAGGCACAGAACTCCCTAGATATTATTACAAGTGTGTTACACATGTCTTTCAATTTGAGGCATTTGCATTGTTAGATCTAGGATCTACACATTCATTTATCACACCACATTTGGCATCTAAACTACATTGTAAGAGAGAGATGTTGATATTTGGCCTAGAGGTGAGTACTCCAATAGGTAGTACTATAGTGATTAGGGAAGTCTATAAAGGGTACATTATTTGAGTTGATCAGGCAGAGTTGGAAGCCAATTTGATAGTATTGTAATGAAAGGAGATAGATCTCATTTTAGGTATAGACTGGCTTATAACATATAGAGTTGTTATGAATTGTTTCACTAAAGAAGTCATCCTTAAATCTGCTAATCAACTAAGAATGATATTTCGAGGTGTTACTCAATCAGTGCTAGCTAGGTTGATTTCCTTAATGAGTGCTCTCAAATTGATTTAAAGTGGATGTGATGCTTACTTAGCCTATGTGACTGGGATCCAAAATGAACAAAAAATTCAGAATATTTCTGTTGTTAGGGATTTTCTAGATGTGTTCTTTACTGAATTACTAGGTTTACCCTCAGATATGGAGACAGAGTTCACTATTGACTCAATTCGAGGTACTACTCCTATATTTATTCCTCTGTATAGGATGACACTTGTGGAACTTAAGGAACCTAAGACCCAGTTATAGCAATTATTGGAAAAGGAGTTTTATCAGACCTAGTGTGTCATCTTGGGGAGCTCCGATTTTGTTTGTGAAGAAAAAACATGGGACTTTGAGATTATGTATTGATTATAAACAGTTGAATAGGGTGACAATGAAGAACAAGTATCCTTTATGGAGGATAGATGATTTACTTGATCAGTTACAGGGAGCTCAGGTGTTTGCTTAATTGGATTTGAGATCATGGTTCTATCAATTGGAGATAGCAGAAGTTGATGTACCAAAGAGTGCATTCAGGACAAGTATGGGCACTTTGAGTTTTTAATGATGCCTTTTGGTTGGCAAATGCTCATTTAGCTTTTATAGCATTGATGAATAAACTGTTCCAACCTTACTTAGATCATTTTGTGATTGTATCCATAGATGATATTTTGATGTATTCGAAGAGTAAAGAGGAACATTCTGAGCATTTAAGGTTAGTCTTAGAGATAATGAGGGAAAAAAAATTGTATGCTAAGTTCAGTAAGTGTGAATTTTGGCTTGATCAAGTGATATTCTTGGGTCATATAGTATCTAAACAGGGAATACAAGTAGACCTAAAGAAAGTTGACGTAATGATGAAGGGGGAAGCCCCGAGAAATGTGTCTGAGATCCAGAGTTCTCTTGGATTATCAAGATATTACAAAAAATTTGTCGTAGGGTTTTCTTTGATCTCAACCCCTTTGACAAAGATTTTAAGGAAGAATTTACAATTCAAATGGACTAATGAATGCTAAAGGAGCTTTGAGGAATTAAAAAACCTATTAACTACAACACCAGAGTTAGTTTTTCCATCTGGATCTGAAGGATATATAGTATATAGTGATGCTTCACACTAGGGGTTAGGATGTGTTTTGATGCAGTATGGTAGAGTGATTGCATATGCATCGAGATAGTTAAGGTCTCACACGTTCAATTATCCAGTTTATGATTTAGAATTTGCTACAGAGGTGTTTGTTTTGAAGATTTGGAGACATTACCTGTATAGTGAAACATTTCAGATATTTACAGATCCTAGAAGTTTGAAATATTTATTGAGTCAGAAAGAACTACATATGAGACAAAGGCGATGGATTGAATTAATTAAGGATTATGATTGCACAATTGAATAATGTTGTGATTGATGCATTAAGTAGGAAATCTAATAGCAGTGTGCCACAAATTCAAACATCGAGGTTACCAAACCTAGTACAACTGAGAGCATTAAATGTTGAGTCAAATTTGGGGAAGAATGAAGCATTATTGGCTACATTGAAGCTTAGATCAGTATTGTATGAAAGGATCAGAAAAGCTCAAAGTAAGGATCCAAAAGTAGTGAAGCTTATTGAGAAATTGAAGTAGAATCCAAATTCTAAGTTTGAATTAAGGGATGATGCATTGTGGTTGAAATAGAGATTATGTGTAACTGATGTGGATGATTTGAGAAAAGAGATTTTGGAGGAAGCATATATAGCAACCTATGCTATGCATCCTGGTACTACCAAGATGTACAATACTTTGAAACAACATTTCTGGTGGCTAGGGATGAAGAAACAATGGGCAGAGTATGTTGCTAAATGTTTGACTTGTCAACAAATTAAGGCATAGCATTAGGCTCCAGTTGGGAAGTTACAGTTATTGCCTATTCTGGAATGGAAATGGGAGAGGATCACTATGGATTTCATTATAGGTTTGCTGAGGACTCCAAGCCAATATGATGCCATATAGGTCATTGTTGACAAATTGACGAAATCGACCCATTTCTTACTTGTGAGATAATACATTGGATTAGTTAGCGCGGAAGTATGTTAATAAGGTAGTGAGATTACATGGAGTTCGAATGTCCATTATATCAGACTAGGACTCCATATTTACTTTTAGATTTTAGGGCAGTTTACAAACAACTTTGGGTACAAGGTTAAACTTTAGTACAGTCTTCATCCTTAGACAGACGGACAAAGTGAGAGGACTATTAAGATTATAGAGGATATGCTCAGAACTTGTGTTTTGGAGTTCCAAGGAGCATGAGATCAGTATGTAGCTCTTATTGAATTTACATACAACAATCATTCTCACAGTAGTATCGGTATGGCACCATATTAGGCATTATATGGCAGAAAGTGTCGATCGCCTTTGTATTGGAATAAAGAGGGTCTAAGGATTGTTAAAGGCCCATAGTTGATTCAAGATACTGTTGATAAGGTTAAATTGATCCGTAATAGAATTAAGGCAGCTCAACATAGGCAGAAAAGTTATACAAAACAGCACTAGAGAGATATGGAGTACCAAGTAGGAGATAGGGTGTTTCTGAGAGTATCACCTTGGTGAGGAGTGCTAAGGTTTGGTAAAAATGGTAAGTGAATTCCTAGACACATTAGTCTATATGAGATTATTGAAAGAATAGGACCATTGGCTTACAAGTTAGCATTGCCAGCTGAGATGGCTCAGATTCATAATGTGTTTCATATTAGTATGCTCAAAAGATATTGGTCAAATCTGACATATGTGTTACCAGATCAGGAGGTTGAAGTTGCAATTAACTTGAGTTATGTTGAGGAACTAGTTAAGATAGCTAGTTATCAAACTAAGCAATTGAGAAACCGAGTGATTCCATTAGTTAAAGTCCTTTGGAGGAATCATTCGAGAGAAGAAGTCACATGAAAAACTGAGGCGAACATGAGGAAATAATACCCCCATTTGTTTGATCAATCAGGTAAGAATTTTGAGGACGGAATTTCCTAAGGGGGAGAATTGTAATAACCTGTTTTCCATACTAAGGGTTAGAGACTTAGATTATTGTTTATGAGTTAAATCATTTTAGCATTCATAAAATGCATTTCGTTCACATGCATATCATTAGCATACATACATGAATTATGATTTCGTACACATTGCAAAGATAGTATATGCACTCAATTGATATATTTTGAGGTATGGAAGGTTTAAAATGATCAAGATGTGAATTGCGTATTATTTATGTCTTGAATTTTGGTTTGATGGGTTATAAGTAGTAAGTTTGGAATTAATTGTTATCGTTAGAAAAGTGATGAATTAAAATGTATATTTAGATTAGGAAAAATGTTAAGTGGCAAGACAAATTGACATATATTAAGTCAGGTATATATTATGAAAAGGCTATTATAACTATTTTCATATTTTTACTAAAAAAGGAAAATTGATTTTAGACTTAAAAAATTTTAAAAATTATAACAATTAGAGCATCAAAGTCAAAAACTTTAACATCCATTCAAAAAAAGTGCAATTTACTTCAAATAACATCTTCACATACTTTAAAGATTGTTATAATTTAAATACTTAGTATAGGTGCTAGAACTAAGAACTAACCGTTGTTAATAACTAGTTATAGCATATTGTCAACAACTATTGCACATTGGTCGAATAAAGTACATTAAAAAACTAGATATTGTAAACATTGGTAGACCATTACAACACATGTTAAAAATGTACCTTAAAATATTGTTTTCAACATTTTCAAATTATCAAACTTATTTTTCTTAATGAAATTTTTTACTCAAACACTTCTTAAAACATACCTTAAAGAATGAATGTTTTAAAGTTCAATAAGGTTTTCTTTGTAATCAAAATTTTGATTCCTCCTAAAGATTGAAAATATTTATATATTGAGTTAAAATGATGATATACCTATGCATGATAAGACTATAAAGTATCAAAGGAACCAATAGGTAAATACAATGATCAATACATTTTTATTTATAAATTATTTTACTTTGATCTTCCTTGGTCTTGGTTATATCCTTCAATTAAATGAATTGAATTCTATCTTTTTAAATTTTCTTCATGATATTGTTTTAATTTATATATGTGTGAAATATCTTTCATATTACTTTCATCAGAAACAAGTTCATTAATAATGCTTATGTTCTGTTACTATCAAAACATAGATTGGAACCCTCTTTAGGTTAAAATTAACCTGCGATTTGATTCGGAGGATGATTCGTCTTGAATTTTCAATATATTAGAAACTTCTTATCCTTTTTAGTTCCTTTATTTGATCCAAAAATTTGCTCTTATGATGGTCCAATTGATCATTCTTGTTCTCTTCAAGGGCTAATTTCTTGAAATCTTTAGTTAAATCTACATCATCATCTTTAAGACTTTCCTTAAAGGTAAGAGGGTTAGATTTATCAAAATTAATATGCATGGACTCTTCATTAATAAGATTCTTCTTATTAAACACTTTATATTCTTTATTATTTGAAAAATAACTAAGAAAAGTCTTTCATTCCCTTTTGAAAAAAACTTTCCCAAGTTATACTTTGTGTTTAAAATTTAACACTTACAACCAACTACCTTGAAGTAACTAATCTTTGGCTTCTTTCTATTCCAAAGCACATAAGATGTTGTATCATAGTTAGTCCTATATATACACTATTAGATATAAGACGTACAGTTGTTGTAGCTTCCACATAAACATACTTTGGTAGGTCATATTCATTTATCATTTTTTCCAGTCATGTCTTACTATGTCCTATTTTTCCTTTTAACAACTTCATTTTATTATGGGCTTTTAACGATAGATACCATTTTCTTTATAAGAAGTCTTAAACTTCTTATTGTTAAATTCTCGCTCCTAATAGATTTAATGGAGAGTTCTTTTCCATTTTTAGCTCTTTTACAAACTTAATAGATACCTCAAAGCATTCATCTTTGCTAGCTATAAATATTAACCATGTGAATTTACTAAATTCATCTAATATGATAAAAGAATAACACTTTCCTCTAGACTAGCAACTTTAGTAGGCCAAACAAATCCATGTGAAGTAATTGTATAAGTTTTGTACAGGTTACTGAGTTTTTTCTCTTAAATAAACTCTTAGTTTGTTTTTTCACTTTACAATCACCACACACCTTATTTTTCTCTAATTTGGCTCTTAAAAGTACATTGATAAGTTTTCTAGAGTTGAGGTTAGAGATGAGATCCATGCTTGCATATCCAAGCTTTCTATGCCAAATCATTGTATTTCCATTTATAGATATTTAAGCAATTCATATTTTGGTTAGAGAGGTGTCATTAAAATCAATCATATAAATTTTTACCTTCTCTCTTACCTAAAATTCAATGATATTACAATCACTTTAGAAATAATTCATGATTTCCTTCAAAATATACTTTATAATTTTTATCATATATTTGACTTACACTTAGCGAATTATTCTTTAATCCTTCTACTAAAAGCATATTGTCAATTGTAATATAATCTTCCTTACCAACTTTACTAATGCCAATGATAAAAAAATCCTCCATCTTTGTTCTTAAGAGTTACAAACTAGGATATATCACCAATCATGTGTCGTGAACATCCACTAATCAATATGTTATTTGTCTTTTTTAAAACCTACAAATTAAGGAAATCAATGTTTCTTAGGAACCTAATGAACTTAGGTTCTTGATTGTTTGTTTCCTTATTCTTTTCAACCTATTTTCTTAAGAGTTTATTTATGACTCTTTATTTAAAGAAAAAATTATCATAGGTCCAATTTTACTATAAAAATGACATACTATATAGTATGGATTGGTTATATAATAGTGACACTTATGATTTTGATACATAAATACATTTCTAAATCTTATTTAGATATTATAGTCATTATGAGACATGGCCCTTGATCTTATTGATACTTATAAGGGATGTAAACATGTTTTATGGAATTATACTTAGTACGAGGCCTATTATGAATGGAAGTTTGATGGCTACATCAGTTATGATTGCCTTCAGGGGTAGATTATAACAGCCCAGACCACCTGCTTGCGGATATTGTCCGCTTTGAACCTCGGCCTCTCGGGTCTCGCACCCTCACGGTTTTGTTTTTTAGCGTGTAAGTGTGTTTAGGGCATTTCTCCCGCAGGACTTCCCAGGAGGTCACCTATCCTGGTACTGCTCTTGCCTTAGCACATTTAACTTCAGAGTTCTAATGGGATCTGGTGCATTGGGCATAAAAAACGCGTCTACAAGGGAGAGGTTTCCACATCCTTATAAGGCAGGCTTCGTTATCCTCTCCAACCGATATGGGATACCCTTAAGTATCCACCCCCTTTAGGAGGTCCAACGTCCACGCTAGCTACCACTCGGGTATTGGCTCTGATACCAAATGTAACAGCCCAGACCACCCGTTTGCAGATATTATCCGCTTTGGGCCTTTTAAGGGGGGTGGGTACTTAGGGGTATGTGTCCTTAAACACTAAGGAGACAGGAAACCAAGTCTGGTGGATGAATAAAGACCGTTCGATCAGAGTGTGATTAATGATTAAGATGGGATCAGTAAGCTCGTTTGAACTATAGAGGATCATTGTCAGCCGTCTTTTGTGGTTGATATGGTCGATCGGTTGTCTGACAGATTCCATCCTTAAAAAAAATGTAGAAAAACTGAATACATATTGGCTTTTTGTTTTTTTTTTTGATGGATTAATGTGAATCTTTTTAGGTGTTTTTGTGATTATGTAAAATGAGTATAAAGATAAAGAGAGGGATTAATTTGGTGTCTTAAAATGTGAAGGATCTAGGTGATAGTTAGAAGTGAAATGAAAGTGGAAATGAAGTTGAATATGTGTAGAATATTGATAATGAATGCATATATATGTGTATGTTCTGTTATTAGTGTTTATGATCAATCATGGGCTATAATTGGTTATGGATGATGTTGAGTTGAAAGGGAGTTAGAATAATGGATAAATGATGAGCATTGAACTAGAAATGATAGATTAAGCATGAGGAATTGAATGTTGTAAGTAAAGAGTTAAAAAAATTTGATCTGAAACTTCCATAAGTTTTCTGTACTGGTATAGAGAGTTTTTAACAAATTTTTCTTCATAGAATTATAGATATTTCTTTAAGCTTTCCATTGATATAAAGTTTGTAAATTATGGAGCTCTGGATCAAAAGTTATGGAGGTTTGAGTTTGAGATGTCGGTGGAGAAGATGAAGTAAAGTATGGTGATTTTGCTGGTTTGACCAAAGGGGTTGACTCACCCTGAACAACTTTCCTTCTTTTGACCATAACTTCTTTTCTAGATCTCCAAATGATCTGATTCTTAAACCAATAGATTCATAACACAGTTTTATATCCCTCCATAAATATTTGCAGCATTCTGAATTTAATTGAGAAATATTGATCAAATCAAAGTGTGGAATTTGATAGAACAGTGAAATAGGATTTTCTTCCTGAACACCCTTCGATATTTTGATTATATCTGGACCTATAGGATTCCAAATGAGAAGCTTTTTAATTTGGAGTAAACTATAGATATAGGCTTACAAATTGTATTAATAAGTATAATTTGATTCTTTCTTTAAGATATTGAATTTCTGGATGGAAGTTGTACATAGTATACTGTTTTTAGTTGCGAATAACCTGATAATGTTGGAGGTATATCTTCCAAATTTCTAAACCAAATTGAATGATTTTGGTGTCAATGGAAAGATAAGACATATAGGAACACTTTTTTAGAAGATAGTATGACCAAATTACATTAGTTTCGCTTTCTAATTGAATGTGAACAATAGACCCGAAAGTGTGACTTGGAAAAATCTGAAGTGAGTCAATAAGAAATGAATTGAGATTTAAATGTTCTTAGTGAGGCATAAACCTAAGTATAAATTGTACTTAGATGCATTTTGATATAAAAATGATTTTGTGATGAAATTGATGGGAAGATACCCGGAGTTGTCATGAATATGCATTATACATAATTCATTTCATACATGTGCATTGTTAAACACTCATAATTTTGCAAATTGTGGTATATGTGTATGGTGTTTGATATAGAAGAGCAACTGGAATGTCAACCTCCAGACATTGCCGGAACTTCCCGGCATTAGCTTCGGAAGCAACTTATGAGTAACCTAGATGGTCTCACTTAATTACTTGTTTGTTTAAATTCTGTTTTGAAATGATTAAATGAATGTGATTGATTGTGTTGGTTTTCGGACAAAAGGTCTGATGATTTTGATACTTCGTTGAGATATTAAGTGTTGCTTGTATGTGAATGAGATGAACTAAGTGTACATAATTTGATGATAAATGTGTTTTAAATGAGCATGTGCATGTAAGTGAAAATGTGATTCTCAACTTAATGTTGAATGCCGGACTAAGGTTCGATAATATGGGAATGTGATTGAATGGGATCATGCAAGTGTGATTGATGCATTTCATGTCATAAATGCATGAAACATAATGGCAGTTGTGGCCAGAGTAGCCACCGATCAGAGCTTAAAGCTCAACGAGTAAAAAAGAGCCTCGAGCTTAAAAGTGATTCAGAGCCTCAGATTCAACGTTTAATGAGCCCTATATGGAACATTTATTAATGAGCCCGGTATCCAAAAATGGATACGGGATAGTTTAAGCATTCGGTCACAACAACGTAATAATTGAAAAAGAGTCTCATAAGCATTCCATGTGCATTTGCGTAAGTATGTTTAATTGATTGGAAGGCAATTTTCCTATGCTTAAGTGAAAATGTGATACTGATGTAAAGTACAATTTTGTGAAATATGTGTTATATGAAATGTTGTGTTGCATGAATTGAGTGAACCATCGATGATGGTTACCTCATTGAGTTTGCAAAACTTACCAAAATTGCAACGTTGTCTTTGCAGGATCGAGAGACTAATCTAGCTACCGAGAGGCTCTACCAGCCGTGTAGATTGTGATTTGGTAAGAGAAGTCATGGCTAAAAAGTCGATCAGTTGGAATTTTTGGACATATTAGATAGAATTTGTATATTTTCCTCTTTCATATAGTTCTTTTGTACTAGGTTTTGATGATGTACATGTAGTAAGTGTTGAAAGATATAATGTAGACTTTCAGTTTTGTGAAATGAAATGAGGAAAAAGTTGATTTTAAAATATTGTGATTTTCTTATGATGCTTTATAAGCGAGTAATGATATGATGCCTTATGAAGTTAATGTAGCGATCGAACATAGCTCATCCTTATTGTAGGATATATACCAGAATGATCTCTGGGCGTCTTGGTGTGTACCCTGCAGTAAGGGGGTGCTACATAGATTGGTAACTGTACATAAATATATAAGACTTGCCTTTTTGTCTCAGTATGTGCATAAGAATGTCTTGATGAATACACACCATGCCCATCTACTATCTTAGGCTCTTCAATATGCATATGTTTTTCATCGAGGAATGTAGTCTGAGAAATAAAAATTTTCATATTCAGTGAATAGTATTTTCAAATGAATAGTGAATTTTTGTGGGACCCACTCTCGAAATAATAAAAAATATCCAGAATAAGTATTATAGTTTAATGATACTAAAACGGATTGAAATAAGTCGTGTAGGATGGATTTTGGGAGTTCTAAAAGTTTAGGACTAAAATGCCATTTTTGGAAAGTAATGAGTATTAATGATTTTAAACTCATTTGAAAAATTTTAAAGCATCAAATCAATAAATATTGACCCTAATTAGAGTATTTCATGGTCAATTCAATGGTAAGATGGTTATAGAATATTTTTGAAATTTAATTCGGTTAATTGATGAATTAAATTCAATAAAGGGCAATTTGGTGTTTTTACATGTCATTTTTTTAAGCCAGCAAATCCCAACAATTTCTGCCTCGTAATGCAACCAAATGCCCCCACTTCTTTCAGCACAAATCCTTCCCTAGTGATTAAAAAAAATAACATTGTGAACTACTATCAAATATGGAACAAAATTTTGTCTCTCTAAAAGAAACGAAAGACAACGTTACAGTGGTTAATTAGTGAGATAAAGTTGGATGAAACATAAGTAGAAGGAACCAGTAATGTGTTATACGAACAAAGGGATTTTACTATAGAATACTAAAGTAACAAGGTGTTGGAATCTAACCATGATCAAATTACAGATGCGATGGAAAAACAAAAGCTTTTACAGATTCCGAGCGGATCTTGATAATCGAATAAACTTGAATAAGATAAAAAAACAAATTAGAAATTATACCTTGTTTGTCTTCTTGTTGAAAAACTTTTGAAATCTTTTTGATTGATCAATCACGAGCTATTCAATTGTCCAGCCTCTGATAGTATCCACAAAGTAATTCTCAAGACTGATTTGAGAGGAAGAAGATAAAAGTGCTAGCTTCTAAAATGTTCTTCCCTTTTTAAATAGAAAATCATGAGGGTCTTTAATTATAATTAAAATCAAATTCTAATTCCTTAATAAAATCAAGTATCTCATATTTGATTCCCCAAGTTTCTCAAACTTTATAATTAAGTCCAACTTAATTAAATTGATTTTTCTTTCACAAATTGCTCTTTGATGTGTGACCCATTAGGTTCCTAATAAATTGGTAATGATTATAAATTACAATTCTCATTCACAATTAGAATTAAATAAATTAAAACTTCTTTTAATTTATCCTTAATTTTTCAATTAAACAATTCATAATCATAACTCACGATTGACGTCTGGCAACATATCATGATTAACCAAATATCAGAAATGTCAAAGTAATTGACTTAACCTGTCCATGCATGACTATGATGTATAATTTAATCCTTTCGTCATTCAATATTCTAATTGGACAAGGTATGGATACAATGTCTACTCTTATTATCCAATCATGATCATTCTTGCTAATTAGTAATTGATTTATAATTAAAATTTGAAAACACATTTTCAAATGTAAATTCACTTTGGCCAGAGAATTTCATAAATCATTACTAATCAAGAATAGTAGAATATTCTCTCTAATTACTTTAGAGTGACGAATCTTATATTGACTTACTCAATTATCTCCATATGGTTCATACTGTATCCAATTACTACTACTAAATTATCTTAAGCCAATTCATAAGTAGCATTAAAACACAGTAATTCCCACACGAGATACGTTAGTAATCTCAAGTCTGAGTATTAATTATACAACCATTATTATGAGATAATCCATAGACACATAAGTAATATTCCATTCAGAATTCTCATAATCGGGTTAATCTAGTGATTTATTCTCTAATAATCACTCACATATTAGTTTAAGTATCTCCATACTTTATTTTATGAGATCAATTACTTTCTTCATAAGAAAGAAAAATAATGTGTGCTAGTTTTACCGCTTTAACAATATCCTATCTTAATAAAACTACAACTAGGAACAATTAGGAATAACACATAAGTGTAAATTGAATCTTATAATTATGATCTCATTATAATTTCAATTACACAGTAATTATTCCAAGGATTTTACCTTTAGTATTAAAACATAAAATATTAATTAAATTAACACATAAAGATAAATAAAGCCTTTTCATTAATTACAATAATGTCCAATTGATTGACTGCAAGGGGGCATAAATTAACACAACACCTCATACGTTTGAAGGGTTCACAGCTTATATAGACATCCATCCAACGATAACATTTAGATAATAATGAAGGTCTGGATAGTTACAAGGTGGTTAATATAAACATGTCCAATAATAAAGAGACACTAAGCATATATGCATGTAAGGCATGCAATCCATTACACATATTATCCTATACATTTACATAGCTTTACATGCAATCCACTAATAACACCAAACATTCACCATGCAACTTCCAATGCCCACCATGCACTATTGTCATTTGGACAACCTAAAACACCATATGTGTAATTTCATGTTCCAACGTCTTGAGTTTTATAACTACACCATTAAAGGAACCATACAACTTGCCAAAACATGCCACCATCATGTTATCCAAGTTGTACAATGTTGGTGTTTACCGAACACTGAAAAAGAGGGTCTCACAAACCTCCCCGACAAAAGAAAGCTTACGTCCTCATTGGTAATTGAAATGTCGAATCTGTCCAACATGTTTTTCCTTGGCTACTTGCTCTTAAAGCTGGTAAATACCTCATCTTTTGCCCTCAAAAATCTAAAAAAACATGTTGGGCAAATGTATACCAAAATGACACAACCTTGCATGTCATTTCGTTAATAATTTGTAGTGGTAGTCCCTACTTCCAAGTTGTAAATTTCAATAGACAACAAAACCCTTTTACTACCATTTAGACCCATCAAGATAGGACTATAAGTCCATTTGTAGCCTCTTATCACCATTGAAGGAAGCTTATACGAGCCCCTCCCGACTCCCTTTGATGTATAGCCATCATAATTTACTCGTCAATGGTCCCAAAAGTCCCACTTCTAAGTGCTTTCTCCACCACCAATAGATTTGAAGATTGCTACTTCACCACTGTCTTCCTCCTCGGCCAGCAATGCTTTTAATTTAGTTTTCTTTGGACACACCCTTGCATAATGTTGTCCATTGTAAGTAAAACAAGTAACAATTAGATGAGTAGAATTTTGAGTAGTTTGCACGTTTTAACCTTTCTCATTTTTCCCCACGAATTTTTCTCCACCAGCTGTACCATTCCCACTACCTTTGGAAATTGTTTCTTTGTCTTTGTTCAATCGTATATCCACCAACCAATCAGCCACTACAATGACACTTGGGAGGTTTTGAATTCCTTGCCTCCTTAAGTTCAATTTTTGTCAAAGTTTGGAGTCCTGATAGAAAATTGAAAAGCTTATCTTCTTCCGACATGTTCTTAATGTCCAACATCAATGAACTGAAAATTTTGACATAATTTCGAATTAAACCATCCTATTTCAACATCCGCAAATTCTCTCGCGCCGTCCACAAAGTGTTGCAAGGCAGAAATTGCCCCTTCAACTTATGAACAAATGTCTCCCACATATCAATTCTAGGATGTCCAGCATTCAAATTATCGTCAAGTCTCCTATACTACCATAATTTCGCATCCCCAGGCAAATGCATACTGGCAACTGAATTTTGTCACATTTCAATACCCTGGGTACTTCAAAATATTGCTGCTATCCCAAATAAAAATTTCTAGCACTCTTGCATCCCTCACACCATTAAAATGATTAGGATATGGGACTTTCAACCTTGTCCACGTGCCACCACCATCTATAGCACCATGTTTCCTAATGAGAGCCAAAGCATCCTTTAAAACTCCCATTCTTGTGTTTGCTTCTGCAGATATTGTATCCATTTGGTAATGAAATGCTTGAATCGCCTCTTCCAAGTGATCCAAACAAGCAAACAAATTCTATGTCTCATCTTTCGGAATGACCCTTATTCCATGCTCCAACCTATCAAGCCTTTCCCTAATGGCTTTAAGGTTTTGATTGCCCACCATTTCCACAAAAACAGTCTGTCTAGATGTAGAAAATACCCCCAAAATTTTCCAAACTTGTCTCTGATACCAACTTGTTACAGGTTAGTTTTTAAGCTAGTAAAACCCAACACTTTTTGCCCCGTAATTTAACCAAATGCCCCAACTTGGTTCGGCACAAATCCTACCCAGTGATTAACGAAAACAACGTTGTGGGGTACTATCAAATATGGAACAAAATTCTGTCTCTCAAAGAGAAATGAAAGACAACGTTACAGTGGTTAAATAGTGAGATAGAGTATGACAAAGCACAAGCAGAAGGAATTAGTAACATGTTATACGAGCAAAGGGACTTTACTGCAGAATATTGAACTAACAATGCACTCAGATGTTTGAAGGATTTACAGTTTATATAGACATCCATCTAATGGTAACATTTAGATAATTACGAAGGTCTGGACAGTTACAAGGTGGTTAATATAGACCTGTCTAATAATAAAGAGACACTAAGCATATATACGTTTAAGACATGCAATACATTACATATGTTATCCCATACATTTACGTAACTTTGCATGCAGTCCACTAAAAACACTCTATGTTCACCATGCAACACCCAAAACACCATCTACGTAATTTTATGTTCCAACTTCTTAAGTTTTATGGCTACACCATTAAAGGAACAATACAACTTGGTAAAACATGCCACCATCATGTTGTCCAAGTTGTATAATGTCGGTGTTTACCAAACGCCGAAAAGAGGCTCTCACATATGCACTCTTATGAGCACCCAATCCCATGCTTATTATTAAAATTCTTTTGAACTCCTGCTTTCTAATCTTTCACTTTACTTAATGAATTTGGGCAAAAAAGTCAGTTGAGATCATTAAACGATTTTTTAAATATCCCACTCTTAATTTTAATTTTTATAGGTTTTTATTAATATTCACACTCTCGGAATTGATGCTATCTAGTTTACTTTTTACCTTTTGTTAATTAAGAGTTTAATAATAAATTATTTTAAAACTGTTATTTTTAAAATATTGTTAATAAATTAATTTTTAAAAAAATTAAAATTAGAAATTAACTACAATTTGAATTAACTGATGGAATTAAAAGGGTAAATAAATAAAATTCACTTATTCGGGTTATCGTACCGCTCCCGTCACCCAAAGACGAAGAGGCGGTCAGCAGAAACATATATATTTTTCCAAAATCAAACGGACCTGAAATCACAATCGAGGCATGGAAGACGAAGCAGATATGTACGATGGGCTTAGGGCTCACTTCCCTCTTTCGTTCGGCAAACAATCCAAATCCCAAGCACCTCTCGAGCAAATCCATAATGCCACTCGTCGGACCCCTGCAGGCGACATTCACAATTCGGAATGCTCATTCCCTAACCCTAATCCAAGGCCTACGATTGGACCACCTCGCCCGCCGCTCTCCCAATCCAACTCTGGCGACCGCGTTACTGATGACGGAGATGCTAGGATTGGATCTCCGCCCCCACCTCTGGTCCACGAAGAAGGTGATGGCGAAGCTACGGTGGGAGCGCCGCTACGGCCTCCTGGTGACGAGGACGACGGCGTGATGATTGGACCGCCAAGACCGCCGCCAGCAATGTCAGACTCCGATGACGACGTGGAAGAGGAAGAGGAAGAGGAAGAGGGCCAGAATCGGTATCGGATTCCGATGAGTAACGAAATCGTTCTCAAAGGTCATACTAAGGTAAACTAATTGTTGGCTTTATTATTTATCAATTCGCTTTTAGTTTGAAGGTCTCCTAGTTTATAAGGGTTCTTTCCGAGACTAAATTTGATAATGAATCATGATGCATCCAGGTTGTTTCAGCTCTTGCTGTGGATCATTCTGGATCAAGAGTGCTTTCAGGTAGTTATGACTACACAGTGCGAATGTATGACTTTCAAGGAATGAATTCTCGTCTGCAGTCATTTAGGCAGCTTGAACCATTTGAAGGTCATCAAGTTCGGAATTTAAGCTGGAGTCCTACTGCTGACCAGTTTTTGTGTGTAACTGGTTCTGCTCAGGCTAAGGTGCTAATGCCTAGGTTTTCTTTTCCATTGTTTATTTAGTATATAATTTGTGTTACACAAACATAATTTTGTTTTCAATTTGTGTTCCAGATATATGATCGTGATGGGCTTACACTCGGTGAGTTTGTCAAAGGTGATATGTATATTCGTGATTTGAAGAATACCAAGGGTCATATTTCTGGGTTGACTTGTGGAGAGTGGCATCCTAATAAAAAGGAGACTATTTTGACTTCGTCAGAGGATGGATCACTGCGTATATGGGATGTAAATGATTTTAAAAGTCAAAAGCAGGTGAATATGCGTGATCAGAAAACTGCTTCAGGAAATCATGCCATATTGGTCAAATGACATGCATTTTCGTTGTTTTCCTGGAATGAGATGTCCTCTATGTTTGCTTGAATTTACACACATGTAGACGAGCAGGCTGGTGGCGGTGATAGCAATTTGATAGCTTATGATTCAATTTATTATTGGATAACTTATGATAACACTTCAAAATTTCAATTTGACCTGATATAGGAAAATATCTTGATTGCAAAGTTGATTGCTACATATATTGACAAATGATATTGACCGAAGTTCTTATAGCATCTTCTCAAAGTAATTTTTCCTGTGAAATGAGGCTTTAATGCGTCTGAAAGTTTTACTTGGTTACTAAATTCCTAATTGTTGATTGACTAGGTTATCAAACCAAAGCTAGCTAGGCCGGGAAGAATTGCAGTCACCACGTGTGCATGGGACCGTGAAGGCAAATGCATCATCGGTGGAATTGGCGACGGTTCTATGCAGGTCTGTGCCCCTGATATTCTGTTAACGTCTCAATAAATGAGAGCAAGCTAGGGCTAGAAAACTATTATTCTTTTCCATTTTATTCATCAGTGGATAAGATCAGCATAGTACTCTCCTGCTTTTAGTTTCTTGTCATCACATATGTTTTCAGACTTCTCGAGTAGAAATTTTTCTCATGTAGCGTAATGAATTCTGTTAGATTTGGAACCTTAAGCCTGGTTGGGGAAGCAGGCCAGATATGCATGTTGAGAAAGCCCATTCTGATGATATTACGAGGCTTAAATTCTCAAGTGATGGTCGAATTCTACTTTCAAGAAGCTTTGATGGTTCAATGAAGGTATTAATTGAAAATTCTTTTAAAGCCGCTTCTTTTTTGTTTTCTTCACTGATACATATTGTACCTTTGCAATTTGAAATGGCTGTTAGGTTTGGGATATGCGGAAATTTAAAGAGCCTCTTCGGGAGTTTGAGGAGCTTCCAAACAACTATGCTCAAACAAATATTGCCTTCAGTCCAGATGAGCAACTTTTCTTCACTGGAACATCAGTTGAGAGGGACAGCAAAACTGGAGGTTTACTTTGTTTTTATGATTGTGTAAAACTTGAACTTGTTTCAAGAGTTGGCGTTTCCCCAACTTGCAGTGTTGTGCAATGTGCATGGCATCCAAAGCTGAATCAGGTAATACTTGGGATACTTCTTTATTGAGTTGTTTATAATGATCTTGGACAGAATAAGGGCAATCCTAGGAGTCTTTTGAGTATCAATGTGTGTGTGATTAAGTAATTTATTAGGGTTATTCGTTATGATGTTAGAGGAAATTGCTCATACAGATAGTATGCAAAGTTAGAAAATATGATGATGTCTGCTTTGTTTTGATCAAAGATATTTGCAACTGTTGGAGATAAAAGCCAAGGAGGAACTCATATATTGTATGATCCAACAATGAGTGAGAGAGGAGCTCTTGTCTGTGTTGCACGTGCACCTCGTAAAAAATCGGTGGACGATTTTGAGATTCAACCTGTTATCCACAATCCTCATGCCTTGCCCTTATTTAGAGATCAACCAAGCCGCAAGCGTCAGCGAGAGAAGATTTTGAAGGATCCCCTCAAATCCCATAAGCCTGAACTTCCGATAACAGGACCAGGCCATGGTGGAAGGCTTGGTACAAGTAATGGAAGCTTGCTGACACAGTATCTCCTTAAGGTAAGGCCCCTCTCTTATAACTCTTTTTTTTTTATATATAATTTTCTTGGTCGTGTTCTAAATCAAGTGAAAGTAATTTACACATGATTTAACTTTTTCAGCAAGGAGGAATGATCAAAGAGACATGGATGGAAGAAGATCCAAGAGAAGCTATACTGAAGTATGCTGATGCTGCAGCTAAGGATCCCAAGTTTATTGCCCCAGCATATGCACAAACCCAACCTGAGCCTGTTTTTGCAAAATCAGATTCTGAAAATGAAGATCAATGATTGGATGACATATGGTGTATAGTAGCTGCTATTAAATGCCTGGTAATAGAATCTATATTAATATTGTTACTTTCTTGTTGAAACAACAAAATGATTGATATGTCTGTAAGAGATTCATTAATCTTAACTACCTTGTAACAAGTATTGGAACTGCTACCCTTCAGGTGTTTGCGTTTGATGCCTGATTTCTTCCACCCTTACGTTCATTCAAAATTTAACTTTGGGATCAGCAGACCTTGAAGTTGAATAATTGCTATGGCTATTATTGTAATAGGAATTTGTAATTTTTTTTTTGAGAAAAAAAGGAATTTGTAATTTGCCATAACGTATGTCAGTGAAATTTATTGCTAGGGCCCTGCCTTTGATTCCTATAATTATCTGGCATTTGTTTAAAAATGCCAAAAAGCTGTTGCTTGTGACGGTGTCAGTAATTCAGAATCAGTCTCTGTTTAGACCTGGCCATGGTCTTTTCATTTCTATTCAAAATACAGTCTATTTTGGAGGTGTTATTGATTCCCAGTCTGCTTGTACTTGTTTCAATTGATAGGTTTGTAGCAAGACTAACCATGTTACCTACAGGAAAGTTGTCTGGTGTGGCTAACTATTTGATTGCTATTAATAATATTTTTGTAAATTCAACCTGCGTTGTATATGAATTCAGCAGAAGCATTTAAGCACTAATATTGTTGTGCTAGAGAAAGGAAACTTCAAAAGAACTTGTAGTTCATTGGTAGAGAAATTGTTGGAAGGGCAGCCGCAGCCATCTTGATGCCACAAAGTTTGTTGAAGTTGGATCATGAATGATCCAACAATAAAATACTAGCAGAGTTTCTAGTTTCTGGACTTTTATGCTCGAGGAAAAGATGATGTGGTTCAATGTGTGATTTCCATGATATTTTTTCGGTTTAATCAAGTACTTCAAATAATTTACACGAGTTTAGTTCAATAAATTGGTATTGTCTATCTTTCCCTTTGATTCATTCCCACTGCCACGTTGCTCGGCATGACTTTTCGTACTATGCCAAGATCGTAACTCTAATCTGAAAAGTAATTCAACGGATCGACATCATACATCAAACTATCTGACAAACCAAGGCAGGCGTCTGTGTATCCTGCCAAGTGACGTTAGCTTATAATACATCTAAAGGCTACAGTTATACTGAGATCTTCATATGTACAATTAGGGTTTATATGAGAAGGGCAGCCAGGTCCACATTCCTTATAAAACACTATGGATTGTGATTAATGCATCATGATCTATAATTCCTATGTTTACAAGTTTTATATGCCAATCTCTGTATAGGTAATGCTGTGTAACCGATCCTTCACTGCATTGTTAATCCTTCTCATCCATTACTGCTTAGGTCTTGATCTGGAGAACGCACTTCTCTTAAAATGCAAAGGAGAATTAGACGCTCTCGCGTTCAAATCTACAGCCGAGAATCAGATAGAACAGTTAACAATTGTGTATCCTCTAATAGCTGCAAAACACACAAAAACAAGCAAAATCGGTGGGGAATGTTTCCGATGGAAGAAAACAGCAACTTCCATAACATCATTCATACACACTTTTGTCAAACAATCTACAAGCCAAAATAAAAGGAAGATTACCTTAATAAGTGGTCCGTCCCAGCTGGGAAATGAATCAATAGAGAAACCTGAAAGTAATTCAAAGATTCAACGTTGGATCAATTAGAAATTCTTTTCCTATGTAAAGAAGAGATCCAGTATTTGATAAAGAGGAAAAGGCAGCAGTAGGACTGACCCTGTCAGTTGATTGTACACTTGTTATTGTGTGAGACCTCAATTCCGAGCAAAGAGAATTCAAGTAGCGCCTCATGATGGTCACAGACATTGGTGCAGCTTCAGCCTGAAAGTAAGAAAGTATATCAAAAGGCATAGAAACCTAAAGAAAATTTTTTTTGAAAGATATAATTAATGAGAAGGGAAACAGCCACTACAAGCAATTAAGTCAGAGCCGAACGTAAAACATGCACTTGGCTGCACCTATGAATAGGGTGCCTTCGAATCAGTATTATGGGTACTCTTCCGTACCGGTCGGTACCGGCCGGGAAACGGAACAATAACGATTACTAAGGTACCGGCCGCAGGTACCGGCCGGTATCGGTTGTTTTCTCCTGGTACCGGCCGGTACCGGCTATAACGGATGGTACCAGGCCGGTACAGCGAAAATTCTTTTGTTTAGGGACTAGTTTGCAATTTTGATAACCCCTAAACCCTAAAACCCTAAACCCTAAACCCTAAACCCT
>JANZXR010000139.1:22230-34424 GCA_027575705.1 Erythroxylum echinodendron | reverse complement strand
ACAATATATCAGTGGACTATTTTGCAAATTTTAAAAATTTCAGGGACTATTTTATAAATATAAAAAATTGCCCGAAAAGGTACCCGGTATTGACCGGTACCGGTGCAGTACCGTTTCAGAACTCAATCCAGTACCGAGTTCGGTACGGTATTCGCAACATTGCTTCGAATGTTAATCTAGCATAGACTCGTGTTGGCAATTATAATAGCCTAAAAATAAACTAGTTAACAAAATACACACTCAAACTTTTAGTAATACTTCACACTTTACAACTAGTTAAAGTTGGCCACTTTTCCAAGCTTTCACACCTTTTTTCACTCATTTTTCTTTTTGAATTTTGTACAAAACATGTAGTGGCCGAATGACAATATAGAAGTAAAGTCGATAATAACCGACTATAATGCTAGCTTCAATGAAGCTGTCTAAACAAGGTTAAAGACAATATACAAGACTTTACAACTCATAATTTAGAAACATGTATTAAACCAAGTTTAACCTCTAACATTCTCCCTTAAACTTGGTTTAATCATTTCGAGCATGTTCTTTAACTTGTAAGATGGCTTAGCTTTCAAAGGCCTACTATTTGATCTTTAGATGCGCAATACTCAACTATAATTTTCTTATCTTTAACCAAATCTCAAATGTAGTGATGTTTAATGTCAATATGTTTACTTCGACCATGAAATATTAGATTCTTTGTTAAGACGATTGATGATTTATTATCGTAGTAGATTATAGTTAGATCATCTTGTTAGTGTTATAATTCGCTAAGCATCATCCGTAGCCAAACCACTTGAGTAGCACAATTTGTTGCTACTATATACTTTGCTTCTGCAGTTGCAAGAGCAAAAACTTTTTGTTTCTTTGTAGACCAAGAAAACGTTCCAGAACCAAGATGAAATACATAACCTAAAGTGCCTTTTCTTTTTAATTGTCACTAGCACAATCATGTATATCCAACTAGTTGTATATTTTTATTGTTTGAATAAAATATGCCTTCATCAATCGTACCTTTAATATATCTTAAAATTCATTTTGCAGCTTGCCAATGAGATTATCGTGGTAAATCCGTAAATCTATTCACAATTCCCGCTTCGTAAACAATATATGGCCTAGTCACAATTGGGTGCCTCAAACTTCCAATAAGTCTTCTGAAGTTTGTTGCATCAACCAAATCACCACCACCATCTTTCAAAAGCTTTAACGTTTCTTCAACTGGCATTGAAATTGGCTTGTATACATCTATCTTGAATTTCTTTAAAATTATCTTTGGCATATTTCTGTTGTGAAATAAATATGCCTTCATTTTTTTGCTTTACCTTAATACCAAGAAAGTAGGACACTAATCCCATATCATTCATTTCAAAGTGAGCAACCATATCCTTCTTCAATTCTGACAATAGTCTTGAATTATTATTGGTAAACATCAAATCATCTACATAGAGACAAACTATAACAATGTCTCTTTCCTTGTTGATCTTAAGATATAAAGTATGTTGATATATACACTTATGAAATGAAATAAGTATCAATATGAGGATATCATGCCCTTGGTACTTGTTTAAGACCATACAACGCCTTCTTTAGCTAAGAAACCTTATTTTCTTCTCCTTATTTTACATATCCTGGTATACTTCTTCTTCAAGTAAACCATTCAAAAAGTTGTTTTGACATCTATTTGATAAATTTTTGAATTACTTTAAACAGAAAGTGAAATGATTAAACATATAGTATCCAATCTGGCAACAAGTGCAAATACTTCAGAATAATCGATACCTAACTTTTGCTTGCGTCCTTTTGTAACTAATCTTGGTTTAAAGCGTTCTACTTCTTCAATGGGCTTATACTTTGTCTTGTATACCCTTTTGACACCAATAGGCTTCTTTCCTTTTGGTAAAGTGGTTAATTCCCATGTTTTAATCTTTTTTATGACATATATTTCTTCATCAATTGCTTTAATCGAATGATCATCATTCACTTCTTCCTTGATCGTTATTGAATCATAATCTTCAAAGAAAGCGTAATGGGCCACAACTTCATCATCATTGTCATCATCACTAACTTGATAATCTTTTAAATAAATGTTGGATGACATTCTATGTTGTGAGCGCCTACGTAAAGGTGAAGTAGGAGGAGATGACGTTTCAGGATCAACATGAGTTAGCTCTTTACGAACTGGAGGTGAAGATTACTCTCTAGTTTGATTAGCTGTTTCTAATTCATTTTTTGCAGACACCAGTACTGGAAATTATTTCTTTTCTTTTTCTAACCAATGCCATACTCCATCTTCTTCAAAAGTAACATCTCAACTAATGATCACTTTTTGATTCTTTGGATTATAAACCTCATAACATTTTGTTTTCATGCTGTAACCAAGAAATATACAATTTTCTGCCTTGCCCTTTAGCTTCTTTGTTAACTCATTAGGCACATATGAATATGCTATGCAACCAAACACCCTCATACGAATAAGATTAGGCTTTCGTACACTCCATGCTTCTTGTGGAGTTTTATCACGAACACTTCTAACAAGACACGTATTCCAAATAAAGACCGCCTAAGCCATGACTTCTGTCCAGAAACTTTTAGGTAACTTCTTAAAAATAACATGTTTCTGACCATATCCATGATAGTTGTATTTTTCTTTTCTACCACTTCATTTTGTTTAGGAGTGTACCTAGCTATCAATTGATGCTTAACTCTATGCTTTCTTAAGAAATTGTCGTAAACCATATATTTTGTTCCTCTATCCATTCTCAAAGTCTTGAAGAATAACAACTTTTTTTTTCAATATACACTACAAATTCTAAAGTACTTCACATGCCTCAAATTTTCGCTTCAAAAAATAAACACATGTCTTTATAATATAATCATCAATAAATGTAATAAAGTATTTGTTACCTCCATTTGATGGAAACTACATATAACATAGATCTAAATGTATTAGCTCTAGTGGACATTTGGCTTTGTATGCCTGCTTTTTAGGAAATGTATCTCTATGCTTTTTTCATATTACACATGACTCACAAATCTGGTTAGGAACTTGAATAGTTGGCAAGCCTGAAATCCACTCTATGTTAAAAAAAAACTTAAATTTTGCAAAATTTAAGTGCCCAAGTCGCATATGCATAGCCAATTATCATTGATAGTCATATTATTACAGCAAGAAGTACTACCGTAATTAAGGTATGTTGGAAATAGGCAATTGGATGTCATTCTTGTCTTTAAAATCATGCCCTTTTTATATAACTCATAATGCATCCATCTTTATTGAAGTGTAAATCATAATCTTTTTTTTCTAGTTGTCTGACTCCTAATAGATTCTGGGAAAGAGTAGGAACGTAGTACACGTCAGAAATATAATTTGAGGCCATTCTTCAATTTTATAACAATCTTTGCTCTTCCAAAAATTGGAGTCTGGTACTTATCAACAAGCTTTACTGAAGAATGAAAGGATTCATCTAAGTGGGAAAAACCTCTTTGTTTCGACATAAGTGATTGCTACAACCCGAATCTAATAGCCATTGATAGTTATCACTATTATTAGTGTCACCAGCGCCTATCAACAAGGTCTCTAGGTTATTATTCTCAATGATTCAACTGGATTATCTTTATGCTCTTGTTTTTGAGAATGACATTCTCTATTATAATGACCATATTCTTTGCAATTATAGGACTGAATACGTGTCTTTCACTCAGATTGATAGTGACCGAAATTTTTGCTTTTTTTTAACATTGAATAGTGGATTTATCTTGTGAAGATTAACTACTCCTGGTCTAAAATTGGTTCTAAAATTTTTGCCTCCTGTGTCTTTAAAATTTGAACTTCTTTTAGTATACACTGTTTTGCTTATTGTAGTTTCCTTATCATTTCTCAAATTTACTTGGGCTTTTAAAACTTGCTCCGTTTTGTTTGGTGATCTTTCATTCATTCACATTTCATAGGACTTTAATGAGGCTTGCAAATCATTGAGAGTCATGAATTCCAAACCTTTAGACTCTTCAATGTCTGAGACAACACAAGCAAATCGACTTGTCAATGTTTGCATGATCTTTTCCATGATATCTTTCTTTGTAATTTCATAACTATTATTTTTCATCTCATTGATCAAATTTTCTATTTGTGCAAAATAATCACGAATAGTTTCATCTTTGCTTTGCTTCATCAACTCGTATTGCCTTTTTAAACCTTATAGTCTTGTTTAACTGTGTCTACTCCTTCATATGTTTTGAGTAAAATATTCCAAGCCTCCCTTGCTATTTTAGCATGGAATATTTTTTCAAGAATCAATAACTCAACAGATTGACAAATTAAAAACAAGGCCTTTTCATTTAATGGTTGATCATGAACTAGTTGTTGTGATTCTTCAACTTTCGGTTTTTATTTTTCTACTAAGCCTTTCTCCAAAATTTCACCATACATATTGATTCTCAAATATAAGTCCATCAAGTGTTTCCATATTGCAAAATTATTTTTGCCATCAAACTTGAAAATTGATAATTGCATTAGATGAACTTGTTAAACTTTAGTTGATGAACTTGAAGTCATCTTGATCTACTTAAGCACTTTAATCGAGCTCTGATACCAAAGGTTTTGCAATTATAATTGCCCAAAAATAAACTAGTTGACAAAATACGCACTCAAAATTTTATTAATACTTCACACTATATAACTTGCTAGAGTTGTGCACCTTACAAAGCTTTCACACCTTTGTTCACTCACTTTTCTTTTTGAATTTTGTATAATATATGTAACATCTAAATGGACATAGCAAAGTCGGTTATAACCAACTGCAATGCGAGATTCAATGAAGCTGTCTAAAGAAGTTCAAAGACAATTTGGCCTGCTTGGTATTTTGACCAAGTCAAATGCAACACTTTACGTAATCTTGAAACATGTATTAAACAAAGTTTAATTTCTAATAACTAGCCTAAGATCCTGGGCAAGCTCTTTATACCTTGGGAGTGTTAGTGATATCACCTAGAAATTTAAAGAAAAGAGTAAAGAACTTTTCACAACTTGTTTATGTTACATTTTAGCATTTCCTATGAAATATTATAAGAAGGCTTAAGTTGAAAGAAAGATGTAGCTCAACAAATTTTATAAACAGCAATGAACAATATTTTGATCTTCACTGGTGTTTGATCCTACTACTTGTAGATTGCTCCTTCATCATTCTCATAGGAATGGTCATAACAGCTGCTTATAATATTATAGTTGACTAATTTGAAAATATGTAATTGTATTTTTACGATAGAGGACAGTACTTTATGTTATGCATATTTTAAGCGATAGCAAGAAATGTAAAACAAGTATAGGTACCTATCTGTGTGTGTGTTTTTTTGAAAAGGGTTTTGCCAAAGCATCAATTACCTGGTCCTTTTTCACATTGACATGGACAAGATTATAAGTTCTCAACTTTAGGTTAGCAGGTTTATATTGGATGCCAACTTGTAAGGAAAATGAAGCAATCAATCTAGTGGAACAATTTTCAAATAACAATTGAGTACAAATTAAGGGTGTGCTAGTTTAGTGGATATGAAAAAAGGGGAATGAGTATGGAATGAAAAATTGAGTTTGGTAAGGGACTATGATTGTAGAGTCATTATTTTGATTGCCCATTTCTCTCCTAATCTAGAGGAATGAGTATCATTGTTATGTAACGGTCTGCTTATTGCAATTAATTAAAATATAACTAATTAAAATATAATTATTAATTAATTAATTAATTAATTATGGTATAATTAATTAAAATAATATTAATAATTAATTAACTACAACATAATTAATTAAAATATAATTCATTAATTAATTAAAATATTGTAATTAATTAATTAATTAAAAATATAACTAATTATTTTAATTAATTAATTAATTAATTAATTAATTAATTAATTAAAATATAAATAAATAATTAATTAGTTACAATATAAGTAATTAAAATGTAATTATTCATTAATTAGAATATTTTAATTAATTAATTACAACATAATTAATTAAAATATTAATAATAATTAATTAACTATAATATAATTAATTAAAATATAATTCATTCATTAATTAAAATATTATAACTAAATTAATATTATTATTATTTATTATATTTTAATTAATTAATTAATTAATTTAAATATAATTAATTAATTAGCTACAATATAATTAATTAAAATTAATTACAATATTTTAATTAATCAACATATTGTAATTAATTAGTTACAATATAATTAATTAGTTAATTAAGTTTGTTAATTAAAATATAATAAAATTTTGTTTCTCAATATTTTTTACAAACCAACTATTGTCAATGGTAATGGTAATCATTTCATCCTCTTAACCAACCATCATAATTATAATGATAATATCAATTCTCATTCCTCACTATATGCATTCTCATTCCTATTATCATTCTCCCATGCGAACCAACCGCCCTTAAGTCTCTTATGATAGTTTCATTTCCTACAAGTACTATAGTTTTGAAACTTTTTTCTATATATAAACAGTATAAAAAGAATAAAATAGATGTTCATCCACAAAAATTTTAGGCTTGAATTCCTTTTAGTATTTATCTTGTTCTTATTTATGTAAAAGGAAATTGGATGCAAGTCATTTGAGAATTTTACACGAACTTCACTAGAAAATAAATTTAAGGGAAGTAAAATAGAAACTAACATGCTAAAAAAATAAGCTTAATATATTATTATGAACAATAACACATGAATCTAGCAGCACAAAAATTAAACTTTTTACTGAACCCCCTTTATTGATAGTAATATAGCTTGTAGGATATAAGGTCACTCTTTTTAACTTTATCTTATATTCATAATATAAGCATATGTGTATATATTCAGGTACTAATATATGTAAGATTTGTATTAGGAGTTTAAAGTTGTATTTTTTTTTCTTTAAAACTTGTCCAACTAGTAATGAGAAATAGACATCAAGGACCTTAAAGGAAAAATATGAAAAGTCCTGTGTAAACTCATAGATACTAATGCTTACGGAAGAATTCTCAGAACATGATTTTCTTCTGATCACTAACCCCACTAATCCCTTACAAAATCTATTATGATGAACTCATCAACCACTTGGAAATGATTTGATGATATGAGGCTGCCATTTTTGCAACTTATTGGTTTACGACAATAAGTACTCGATTGTGAATAGTAGTCAATTTCAACCTTGTTTGAAGTACATGCTTATATTCACTGCACTCACTTTATTGGATAGGCCTTTTTTTTGATATTCTAGAAATAATTAGTTGATAACTTTAGAGATAATTAGTTGATATTCTATAAATTAGTGGCTAAATTAATGTGATTTTATTGCTTAAAGAATAAATAGAATCTTCTTGATTTAAAGAGGTGATTAGCAATGTATTTTTTTTATATATTCCCTGTGCTATTCACAAAATGATTAAGCAAGAATTACTTTTCTTTCTTTTAATATGGTATGAAAGCTACAACTTTTTCACAATATTTTTTCTTTCTTCATTTAAATCAGTTCTAGATGGACTACCATCTAGTGATGACCAATTAGGAGAGAAGGTCCTCATCCTCTAAAAATGATTTCAATTGTTCGAGTGCCACTAATTCTAGTGTTATGATGGAAAACACACTATGTAGTTGTGATTTTCTTGGCTATAACTTGCCATTTCAATTGATAAACTACAATTTGAATAGTTATAGTTACCTAGAATGAGCATAAAAAATAAAGTTGGCTATTAATTGTGGAGAAAAATTCAAGCCATTAATGGTAGAGGAAAATTCAGCCATTTGATTAGAAAGATAACAAGGTTAGTTTTGAATGATCCAAATATAGCAATATGGAGGCTCGAAAATTCTTTGATCATAATTTGGTTAATTAATTCAATGAAACCTATAGCTGAAAAACCCCATATGTTTCTACCAATAGCAAATTATGTATGGGATATGATTCAACATATGAATTCGAATATTAAAAAATATTCTCAAATTTTCAAAATAAAAATGAGGTCTTGGAAGGCAAAGCAAGTATGCCATGACATTACTTTGTTTTATAACAAACATGTAACCTTGTGGCCAAAATTAGAACTATATTGTGAAGATAATTGGGACTGTTTGAACGATAATGTTTGACATAAAAAGGGAAGAAAATAATAAAGTTTGTGTTTTGCTTGAAGGATTGAAATCAAGAATTAGATGAAGTCAAAGACAAAAATTTTGGGAAGAAAGCCACTATCCTCTATCAAAGAGGTTTTCTTAAAAATAAAGAGAGAGGAGATGAGGTGGAACGTGATCATTGGTAGCACCAGATCAAAGTCTGAAGGTTCTGCACTCATATCAAAAGGAGCAAAGTTTGAGGGAGAAAGGAAAAACAATAAAAAGATCACTATAAACATAATTCACATACACGAGAAACATGTTTGAACATCCATAGGAAGCTAAAAATTTGGAAGAAAAAATAATTTGGAGACAACCATAGCTTTTAATCCAACATTATTAAATTTGGCGTAAAAGGTCTTCAAACACAAATGAACAAATATAGCAAATTTGTAAAATTTTTTAATCTCAAAATTGTCCTGTAACTTTTTATCAATCAGTAAAATAACAATTATCAACATTGTCGAGCTAATCTTTCTTCATGTGATTGTCAATT
Source organism: Erythroxylum echinodendron (assembly GCA_027575705.1). NCBI lineage: Eukaryota > Viridiplantae > Streptophyta > Magnoliopsida > Malpighiales > Erythroxylaceae > Erythroxylum > Erythroxylum echinodendron. The sequence goes on along the minus strand of JANZXR010000139.1, from coordinate 25,789 downwards.
TTAGAATTTAAATATGAGGAAGATGATTGTTAATGCTAAACAAGTTGGAGGCCTCTATTTCTTCGTAAATGGACATAACTCAAATAGGCAATCCCAGAGAACTTGTCTTAATTCTACTTTAAAAAATTATATTATGGTATTTTAGATTAGGAAATTCATGTTTTCATTTTATGTCACATTTGTTTCCAAAATTTTTTATAATAAAGATCCATCATTATTTTAGTGAGAAATTCTCCAAGTTGCCAAACATCATCAAATATCTTTCCTAACACAACCTTCTAAGGCCATAAAATCCTTCACTATAATCCATAATGATATTTGGGGACCTTCGAGAATAAAAACAATAACCAAAAAAGGATGGTTCATAAGTTCCATTGATTTCCATGCTAGAATTACTTGATTATTTTTATCTAATGAGAAGTCAGATGTTGAGAAAGTCTTTCAAGACTTCTATAAAATGATCCAAACACATTTTCGAACCAAAATTCAACCTTTTAGAAGTGATAATGGATACAAATATTTCAACAAGATTTTAAGGATTTTTAATAAAAAATTATTGTTCATCAAAGCTTATGTATTGACATCTCACAACAAAATAGAATAGTAAAAAGAAAAAAATAAACATCTGTTAGAAATCACAAGATCTCTAATGTTTTCAAATAAATCGCCTAAGTACTTATAGGTGAGGCGATCATAATAGCTACATATTTGATCAATAGGATGCTTTCAAAAGTTTTAAAATTTCATATACCTCTTATTTTTTTAATAATTATTTTCCTTCGTCTCAATTATCACATGATCTTCCTCTTAAAGTGTTTGGTATATTGCATTTGTTCATATTCATGACAATAATAAGGAAAAACTTAATAATATTATTATTAGTATTGGTACTACTTTTATCATCATCATCATCACCATCATCATCACCACCACCATCACCCACTAGTATTTTTATTTTATTATATATATATATATATATATAATTATTTTATTATTATTTGAATTTATTTGTAAGTTTTTATTTATTTATTTATCATATTTAAAAAACCATTTTATTATATATTTTTATTATCATTTTTAACTAGTATTTTTCATTACTATTATTTATTTATTATTCATTATATATTTATTTTCTTTTCTTTTCTTGTTTCTATCTCCTTCATGTGGGTCAATTTGGAAATAATTTTTCTACTAGTTAAGGGTAAGGCTGCATACTACTAGGCCTACCCAAACCCTGCGCCTCAACAAGATTTCTACTGAGTGTTATTGTTATTGTTGTTTCTTTCTACTGAAAAAAGGGTACAAGTTCTTTGATCCAATGTCCAAAAAAATTTTTCTCTACAAATGTCACCCTTTCTGAAGAAACTTTTTTCCTCTCACCTCATCTTCAAGGGGAGATATGTAGTGAAGATTAGTTTTTTGATATTCACAAGAAAAATGAGATTGTGGTCAACACCGATAATGATGTTAATATTTTTATATAATCTTGATTCAAAAACCAACGATGTCTCAAATCATAAAAATAAGGATCCATCTTCAATGCCTTTACAAATATGATCTTAAGAAAAGAATAAAATATTTGCGATGCAAGATGGACATCATTTTAGAGGAAAAACATAAATCGAGTGTAAATAGTGTTTATTGTTAAGTACAGTCCTTATGGATCACTTGAAAGCTATAAGGCTTGCCTAGCTGCTAAGCATTTTACTTAAATCTAAGGCATTTACTAATCAAAAACTTTTTCACTTGTTACTAAGTGTCAAATAGACAGAGGTTTGTATTTCTTGATATTTTCATCGTATAGAAGTAAGGTTATATATACAGATTGATAAGATTAATTTAAGGATTGTAGTCCCTATGGTTAAGGGATTATAATCCCTATAATAAACACTAGAATAAATGACATTAATGCTAAATATGTAAAACTCCCCTTTAGGTTAGAGCCTAGATATTAATCATGTCCAACTTGTTACAAATGTGATTGATTCAAGTACCAATTAGGGACTTTGTTAAGATATCCCCGAGTTGCCCTTTAGTTTTGACATATTTTATAGAAATCAAGTTATGTTAAGCTTTTTCATGAATGAAGTGGTAGTCAATTTCAATGTATGTTATCCTTTTGTGAAACACTAGATTAGAAGCAATATGTAGAGCAACCGGATTTTCGTAATATTTTTGTTAGAATTGAGACTTTAACACCAATTATGTATAATAGTTGACATATCCACATTATCTAACATGTTGCCTGTGCCGCAGCTTTGTATTCAGATTCTACACTGGATCTAAATACAACAATTTGTTTCTTACTTTTCTATGAGACTAAGTCTTCTCCTATAAAGTCACAATAGCTATTCATAGATTTTCACTGGATCTTAGAACTTTCCTAATAAACATCTAAAAAACATTCAATGTGGCTGTGTCCATGATTTTCATATAGTATCCCTAGTTTAGGAGCTCCCTTTAGACAGCATAAGATTTGTTCTAAAGCCTCCCAATGATGAACAATTGAAGAAGATATGAATTGAATTATAACGATAATAAAACCCAAAAAGCTATGGAATGACTCCGAACAAGCTTTAAAAGCCTTGAAATGTGCTTTAAGGATTTAGGTGACACTTTTGAATGGAATCTGAATGATTTTGGTTAATATTATTTTTGGATAATTAGTGAATTCGGATGTATAGTATTTTCACTTGAATAGTGATTTTGGGGACCCATTCCTGAAAATTTGAAAAATACCCAGAATAGGTATTAGAGTTTAATGACATTGAAATGGATTGAAAATAAGCCCGATGAGATGAATTTTGTGAGTTTCGAAACTTTAGGGTTAAAATGTCCTTTTTGAAAAATAATGGGTATTAATGATTTTAAACCCATTCAAATTGTTTTGAAAGCATCCAATCAATTAATATTGACCATAATTAGAGTATTTCCTAGTTAGTTTGATAGTAATACGGTTGCAGAATATTTTTAAAATTTAATTTTCTTAGTTGATGAATTAAATTCAATAAAGGGAAATTTGGAATTTTTACATGTCATTAATGATAATATGGTATTTTTACAAGAGGTGAGGGGATTAATGAGTCATTAAAAGAGGATTAATTGGAGAGTGACATGTGTAATGCACTAAAGGGTATAAAAGGGCCAAAGTAAGACAATTTGCTTCATTCTTTCAACATATAGATACGTGGGAGACCAAACAAAAGGGAGAAAAGAAAAGAAAAGAGGGGACATTCAACCAAGGAGGGAGAAGAAGAGTGTATCTACCATTTTTCATAGTTTTGGAGAATAAATTGGAGAGATCTTGATCAAGTGGAGGTACTCATCAAATACCCAAGAGAATGGACAATAAATTGGTAGTTTTGGGGCTTTTGAGTGGGATAGATTCATGTAAGATAAACGATGAATTTGGACTTGCCATGGAGTAGATAATATGTTTGAAAGCATTTAAGGGTTTAATATGACAAGAGAAAGAGTTATGTTTGTTAGTAGTGTGCCCTAGGCCAATAGTCATATGTGACTTTTGTACTGACATTCTGACTTATTAATAATATATTAT
>JANZXR010000139.1:0-22152 GCA_027575705.1 Erythroxylum echinodendron | reverse complement strand
ATGTACAAGATAAATAATGCCTTTAAATAATTTGTCACTAAACTACAACCAAAGTGATTGGCTGTAGGGCATAAACCAACAATGGCTAGGAAGCCGGTTGATGAACTCCGCTTGCAAGTTTCTAGTGAAGGTAAGCACGATTTGACGACGACTTGCCGCTCTCCTTTCCCAATCGGAAGAAGAAGTACTCATTTTGGTGACCTTAGGGATAGAGAAATAGTCATTCCTAGGTATTTTGATTTGAATTGTTAGAGAACATAGGAGTAAGATGACAACTTGAGCAACTTGCGAGAAATATAGGATGCAATAGGTTTGTTCGGTGTGATGTACCTATTTATGCTACTATAACTATAGAGTTTTTTCATAATAGTCTAGTACAATCCTAAATTGGATGTGTTTTTGATTAGGTTAGAAGGAAATATTTTTAAACTTGATTATCCTGTCATTTGTGAAATTTTCAATTTGTTGAATGCAAAAATTTTCGATGGTCACGCTGATTTTGATGTCGATTCTTATTGGAAAACTCTCACAGGTAAAGAACATTTTGACTCACGCAATCTACCAAAATCTTTAATCCAGAGTACTAAGCATCTACTTTCACACAAATTTATGTGTCTAACTGTCACATCCTATCACTTGGATTAAGATTTAAATGGTGATTATTAGAGATTAATGAGAAATTAGGAAGCTTAACTCATGTTTAAGCATAATGTGGCATATACATACACCACATTATTGATCTTGCACATTATAATTATTTGAACATGCATTCATTGACATTTTCCTGGTAATATTAATTGTTAAAAAATGCACTTAAAATGTGAATTGTGAATTATTTGCTTTAAAAATTTATTTAGAGACTATTCGCATTATTTTGGAATTTTTGGTGAATTTTAGGAAATTTCCGAAAATTTGGAGTAATTTGGAATACAAAAAATATAGAAATATAAGATAAATGAGATTTGTGGATAGAAAAGTACATTGGATTGTATCATAATTGATTTAGTAATTATGGTGATATTTCGGGTCTTTTGGAAATTTAAAATATTTTGGATTAAAAATGTAAAAAAATAAAAAGACTAATAGAAGTGTGACAAATGGACTAAGTATGGATTGACTAATGGACCTATTAATGTATGACATGTGGACAAATGACTAAGGGACAAGTGGTAGTATAATTAGTGGGCAAATGTGACACATGTAAAGGAGACACATGTCAAGACACTAAATTAACACCTAAGCTATGTTTTGGCCAAGAACGTTTCTGTAGCTTCTTAGTTTGTATCACCGAAACTATTATCTTCCTTCTTGCTATTCATCATTTAATCATTTATCTTCTACATTTTTTGGGGTTATTGTCCATCATCGAAAAAAAACCATGCATGTTCACTTTGTGTTTAGCTTTTGATTAGTCCATCAACATCAAACCTTGCAAAATCATCACTTCAGCTCTTTGGGGTCTTCGGTTGTCATTCTTCTCTCCACATAACTTCTGAATTTTCGTTGCAACCAAGTAAGTGATGCTTTAAGTTGTATGGTAGTGTTAATGACATTTTTATGATGTTTTAATGTTTGTGAATGAATTCATGCATGAGTGAAGTGAGGATTAGGTGAGATTTTGATATAGAGAGGAAGAAGAGTGAAGAAATGCAGTTTACGGTGAAGAAAATGATGAATAGTATTGAAAAAAGTTCTAGTTTTGGCATTTTTAACTAATGTTGCATTTTAAGTTGTTTTAGCATAAGATAAGTTACATGGGTGTAAAAATGAAGGAGAAAATGTAAGGGTATAAAGTTTTGATGAGGAATTAAGTAAAAGAGAGGAAGAAGATGGAGGAGTGTTGCTGCAAAAATGTGGAGAATTACGAGCAAAAACGTGATTCTACAATAAAAGGGTGGTAGTTGCTTGTATAAATTTATTAACAGAGTATTTCATTGAATAACCTTGAGTCTTTTGGCTATAACTTTTTCTTCCAAACTCCAAATGACTTGAAAGTTAGACCAATGGATTCCTAAGACATTTTTCTTTCTCTCCATAAAAATTTAGAATTATCTCAATTGATTTGAAAGTGATTGATAGGATGAAAGTGTGGAAGTATGCTGGAATGAATGAATTGGAAAATTTTCATGATCATGCTTCGATTTTCTAATTATAAATTGAGCTGAAGATATTTGAATGAGTTTATTTTTGATTCATATTAAACTAGATACATGTTTCTACAACTTTTGTGTAGAAGTCGAATTTTAGTTCTGTCTTCATGATTTTTAAAATTGGCATGTAATTGAGTCTCAGCTTAGGTTGTAACACTATCAGGGACAGAAATCTTATTATGTGGTTATTGAATAAAATGTATTGTTGTGAGTCGAATTAGGCTGAGTTGTCTTCATCAAAGTTGTATCTTATTCTCTTAACTATAAATTGGTACAAAGGTTGTAATTTTTTGATATCTGAGATGAAAGATATGAGTTTCACAATTAGAGGGTATGATCATGTACTATCCAAAAGTTCAAATGTGCATAGTCTGTGGTATTTTGTGAATAATTCATTGCATACTGAACCTAATTGGATGATCTTAGAGTCATTAGAAACTTAAGACACTATAAAACAACTTTCCAGAAGGAAGTGTTGCCTAATTTTGTCATTTACCCTATCGGATTAATTATGCAAAGTTGACCCAAAACTATATGAGTAGAAAATTTGAAGTGGCCAATTAGGTTATGATGTTAATTTCACATTGTTTTATTTTGGTCCAAATTGTATGTACCAAATGTTATTAATGAGGTCTTTGATATCTGATCAATTTAAAGATGAAAATTACAATAAGATATCCGGAATTGTTATGAACATGCATTGTACATATTTAGTATACATAAATGAGTATATAATTGTGCAATATTGCGATATGTGAATGTATTGTCTGTATAGAGGAACGCATTGAACGACAGCATCCAGACATTGCCGGTACTTCAAGGCAATAGCTGTTTGGAGCATACTGTGAATAACCTAGACAGTCTCACTTAATTACTTATTTGTTTAAATTCTGTTTCGAAATGATTGAATGAATGAGGCTTGATTGTTGATTCCGGACAATGAAGGTCTGATGACTGTAATATTGGATTAAGATATTGAAGTGTTGCTTATATGGGAATGTGCAGAACTATGTGCTTAATAATATGATTGATTGTGTACTAGATTCTAGAGAATATTTGTCTAAGGCATTTTGATGTATGAAAACGATATTGGAAGTCTTGATTGAATGAGATGTGTCTGCCTAAATGATTATCTAATTCTCAACTAAAAAGTTTAATGCCGGACCTAGTCCGATGACCATCGCTACCGCGACTATTACTGTAATTGATATTGTGACTGATAGACTGTTATATTACATGCAAATGAAAGTGATTGAATTGATGACTGAATTGTGGCATGTACTTCATTTCAATGCATGTAATATAAAGGAGTTGTGACTGATGTGGCTACTGATACTGTTACTAATATAAGCTTTAAGCCTTCGCATATATGGTTCGAGCCTATGGCTCATTGTGATCAATGAATCACTGACTAACTGACTGAGCCCGATAATTCGGGATACTGTAAATGCAAACAGTCACAACAAAATAAAAATAACTATGAGTCTCATATATGTCGCATCCATATAAAATTTGAATTCATTGAATGATTTGTAAAACTGTGTGAATGTTATTATATGATTGAACCGTGTATCTGAGAAATGATTTATCTCTGATAGTATTTGATACTTGTTAAATGGAGTTGAGTTGTATGATTACATGCTATACTTGATCTTGTTATATGATATGAGTGAACCATCGAGGATGGTTACTCTATTGAGTTCGCAAAACTCATCAAAATTGCACCGTTGCTTTTTAGGTTTGAGAGTGAGACGACCTAGCTTCTAAGACTCTGTAGAAGCATATATTGTGCAACTATCACTGTCAGATTTGGCTCAGACGTCGGTCAGCTGAGATTTTCATATTTATTGCATTTGGTGTGTACTGAGTTGTTTAAGCTCATAGGATAATGTTATAAACCTGAGATAGTATTGTGTTGTATGAAACGATGTAAATTATGGATTTTGATTAATGTGATAACTTTTTGAGTTTAGAAAATGTGTGATTGATCGTTTAGTGTGTGATGCCATGTTATGTACAATGAAGGTGAGATAGTTAACATGTCATTTCTGACAAGCATGTACACGTGTATCTGATGGACACACGTGCATATGTCAGTTGGGAATGGGGTGTTACATTTTGGTATCAGAGCATAATTTGGCATCCATCAGGATATGTGATGGTATTAAGTATGAAATGTTGTGGAAATGTTGGATAGTAATTGAAGTTATTGTGTATTATAGGTTATCTGGCGTAAGTGAACAATGGAACACTAAGCTGACCTGAGATCGGAAGGAGCGAGTAGGGAGTCATCGATATCTCGACCTAAGTGAGTGCCTCCAAGAATTCCTGAGAAAAGGGAAAGGAGGTACGACAAATTGCGAAAGCAGTGAGTTGTAGATTTCTATAGCAGTACAGACCCTACAAAAGCTGAGGGATAACTAGAGCGAATAGAATGAGTATTTGATCAAATGGATTGTGAGTCGGATGAGAGGTTTGACTATGCTATTTCTTTGTTACAAGGCCCAGCTTATCAGTGGTAGAAGACTGTTCTCAACAGTGCCACCAGGCCATGTACTTTGATATGGGGAGACTTTCTGAAGGTTTTCAGAGAAAATTATATGCCCCAGATATATATGGATAGAAAGATGAAGGAGTTTATGGATCTGAAATAAGGTAGAATGTCTGTGGCAAATTATGAGATCAGATTTAATGAGCTAATGAGGTATGCTTTTGTCTTAATTCCTACTGAAGCAGAAAAATGGAGGAGATTTGAAGAAGGCCTAAACATGGAGATTTGGACAAGGCTAGCTCTTCCTAACCTGAGTAGTTTCACTGAACTCAGAGCAACCTCGATCCGAATGGAGCAATTGTTGAGAGACATCCAGTCTAAGCAGAGATCAGAGACTGATCAGAAGAGGCCTAGTGAGTCTCAGGGTGGTTCTAGCAGAAGGTTTAGCAAATGTCAAACCCGAACATTTAGACCACCAGTTGGATCTATACAGCCAGGATTCAGACAGAGGGGTGGTTTTACTTAGACTGGGAATAACAGGGGTACAACATCAGGACAGTTATCAGCTTGTCATTATTGTGGGAATAAGCATAGTGGTATATGCTGGAGATTGACAAGAGCCTGCCTTAGGTGTGGCTCACATGATCATCAGATCAGAGATTGCACATTGATGTCTAGGGTACAGTCTGTTGGGAGAGGGAGTAGAGTAATAGAACCTACTATTCAGCAGAGTCGAACTAGTGGAACTGGGCAGAGAGGTCGTGGTAGAGGGAGGATGAGTTTTGGAAGTGTTACTAGGAGGACAGAGGTGAGGGGCAATCAGTCGCAGTCTCTAGCTAGAGGTTATGCCATGACGAGATAGGAGGCTCATGATTCTCTAAATGTCGTTGCAGGTGTCTTATCATTATTTACTTTTAAGGTTTATGCACTACTAGATTTTGGATCTACGTATTCATTTATCACACCACACATAACATCTACATTGCATTGTGATAGAGAATTCTTGAGATGTGGATTAGAGGTGAGTACACCAATTGGTAGTACTAGTGTGATTGGGGAGGTCTGTAAAAAGTGTCTAATTCAAATTGACTAGGCAGAGTTGGCAGTAGATTTGATTGTTTTACAGTTGAAGGAGATTGATGTTATCTTAGGCATAGATTGGCTCACTGCTCATAGGGCCATTATGAACTGTTATACGAAGGAGGAAGTTATTTTAGAGTCTCCTAATCAATCAAGAGTAGTATTCAGAGGCATTAGCCAAGTAGTGCCAACCAGAATTATTTCATTTATTAGTGCCTTGAAGTTAATATATGGTGGATGTGAGGCCTATTTGGCCCACGGGATTGATTCTCGAGCTGAACAAAATGTACAGGATATTCCTGTGGTTAAGGAATTGCTAAATGTGCTCCCCGCTGAATTACCTGGTTTGCCTCTAGATCGAAAAACGAAGTTCACAATTGACTTAGTTCCAGATACTTCTCCTATATCCATTCCTCTATATAGGATGACACTTGTGGAACTAAAGGAGTTGAAAGTTCAATTGCAGGAGTTGCTCGAGAAGGGATTCATTAGGCCCAGTGTTTCACCTTGGGGTGCTCTAGTGCTATTTGTGAAAAAGAAGGATGGTACTTTGAGGTTGTGCATTGATTACAGGCAACTTAACCAAGTTACAATGAAGAATAAATACTCGTTGCCTAGAATTGATGATTTGTTTGATCAGTTACAGGGAGCTCAAGTATTTACTAAGCTTGATTTGAGGTCTGGATATTATCAGCTAAAGATAACAGAGGGTGATGTACTGAAGAGTGCTTTCAGATGCAGGTATGGACATGTTGAGTTCTTAATAATGCCATTTGGGTTGAGGAATGCCCTAGTTACATTTAAGGCATTGATGAACAAGGTGTTTCAACCCTACTTGGATCTGTTTGTAATTATGGTCATTGATGATATTCTGGTGTATTCAAGAAGTAATGAGGAACATACTGAACATCTAAGAATAATTTTGCAAACTATGAGAGAAAAACAATTGTATGCCAAATTGAGTAAATATGAATTTTGGCTGAATCATTTGGTATTTCTGGGTCATATAGTAATAGGACATGGTATTCAGGTGGATCCAGTAAAAATTGAAGCAGTAATGAGGTGGGAGACACCAAAGAATGTATCAGAGATCCCGAGTTTTCTTGGATTAGCTGGTTATTATCGGATATTTGTCGAGGAGTTTTCTTTAATCTCAGCCCCTTTGACTAAACTTCTGAGGAAGAATGTCACATTTATATGGAATGACGAGTGCCAGAGAACTTTTAAAGAGTTAAAACACCGATTGACTACATCGCCGGTATTGACTATTCCATCAGGATTCGGTGGATATGTGGTATATAGTGATGCATCGCATCAGGGACTGGGATGTGTATTGATGCAGTATGGTAAGGTGGTAGCCTATACATCGAGACAATTAAGGTCTCACGAGACGAATTATCCGGTACATGATTTAAAGCTTACAGTGGTAGTTTTTGCTCTAAAGATATAGAGACATTACTTATATGGCGAGACATTTCAGATATACACTGATCATAAGAGCTTAAAGTATCTGTTAAGCCAGAGAGAGCTGAATATAAGACAGAGAAGATGGATAGAGTTACTGAAATACTATGATTGCACAATTAAGTATCATCCGGTGAAGGCTAATGTAATGGTTGATGCTTTGAGCAAAAAGTCGAATACTAGTGTAGCTCAGATCTAGTTATTGAGATTACCAAACCTTATACAGTTGAGAGCTCTGAATGTGGAGTTGAATTTAGAACAAAGTGAAGTATTGACAGCTACATTGAAACTGAGGCCAATGTTGCATGATCGAATCAGAAGACTATAGAGTAAAGATCTAGAAATGGCAAAATTGATTGAGAAAGTTAAGAAGAATACAGATTCTGAGTTTGAATTTAGAGATGATACGTTGTAGCTAAAGTAGAGACTATATGTGCCTAACGTTGATGATCTGAGGAAGGAAATCTTAGAAGAAGCTCATATGGCTGCTTATGCTATGCGTCCTGCTACTACCAAGATGTATAACAAATTGAAACAACATTTCTGGTGGCCTGGAATGAAAAAGCAAGTAGCGGAGTTTATTTCTAAATGTACAAAATCCCAATAGGTTAAGGCTGAGCATCAGGCTCCAGTTGGAAAATTGCATTCGTTGCCTATTCTAGAGTGAAAATGGGAATGAATTACTATAGATTTTATGATAGGATTGCCTAAGACTCAGAGGCAAAATGATTCAATATGGGTTGTGGTGGAGGCAAAATGATTCAATATGGGTTGTGGTGGACCGATTAACTAAGTTAGCCTATTTTATACCAATACGAGAGAACAATACATCAGACCAGTTGGCTCGGAGATATGTGACTGAGATTATCAGACCAGTTGGCTCGGAGATATGTGACCGAGATTGCGAGATTGCATGGAGTTCCAGTGTCTATTGTGTTAGACAGGGATCCTAGATTTATTTCGAGGTTCTAGAAGAGCTTACAGTCAGCTATGGGTACACAGTTGAATTTTAGTACAACATTTCATCCTCAGACAGATGGACAGAGTGAGAGAACTATTAAGACTGTTGAGGATATTCTCAGAGCTTGTGTTCTAGAATTTCAGGGAGCTTGGGATCAATACATAGCATTGATTGAGTTTTCTTATAACAATCATTGTCATAGTAGCATTGGGATGGCACCATATGAGGCGCTGTATCGCAGAAAATGTCGATCACCTCTATACTGGGATGAGGATGGTTTGAGAATGATTGAGGGTCCAGAACTGATACAGGATACTATAGAGAAGGTGAAATTGATCCGAAGTCGAATAAAAGCAGCTCAGGATAGACAGAAAAGTTACGTCGATCAACATATAAAGGATATGGAATACAAATTTAGAGATAGAGTGTTTCTGAAAGTGTCGCCTTAGCGTGGTGTACTGAGATTCGGTAAAAAGGGCAAGCTGAGCTCGAGATACATTAGTCCTTATGAAATTCTTGAAAGAATAGGACTTTTAGCATACAGGTTAGCTTTACTTAATGAGATGCCTCAATTGCATAATGTGTTTCATATGAGTATGTCAAGAAGATATAGATCTGATCTTACTCATGTATTACTGGCTCAAAATATTGAGATTGATAGCAACTTGAGTTATATTGAGGATTCGATCAGGATAGAGGGTTATAAGACAAAATAGTTGAGAAACAGAGTGATTCCATTGGTGAAAGTTTGTTGGAGAAATCACTCAATTGAGGAAGCAACATGAGAAACTGAGCATCATATGAGGCGACAGTATCCCTACCTATTCGTATTAGCAGGTAAAAATTTCGAGGATGAAATTTTTTGTTAGGAGGGGAGAATTGTAACATCTTATCACTTAGATTAGGATTTAAATGGTGATTATTAGAGATTAACGAGAAATTAGGAAGCATAACTCATGTTTATGCATAACGTGGCATAGACATACACCACATTATTGATCTTGCACATTATAATTATTTAAACATGAAGTCATTGACATTTTTCGGGTAATATTAATTGTTAAAAAATGCAATTAAAATGTGAATTGTGAATTATTTGCGTTAAAAATTTATTTGGAGACTATTCGTATTATTTCGAAATTTTTGGTGAATTTTAGGAAATTTCCATAAATTTGAAATATTTTGGACTACGAAAAATATAAGAATATAAGATAAATGAGAATTGTGGATAGGAAAGTACATTGGAGTGTAATCAAATTGATTTAGTAATTATGGTGATATTTCAGGTCTTTTGGAAATTTAAAATATTTTGGATTAAAAATGTAAAAAAATAAAACGACTAATAGAAGTGTGACAAATGGACTAAGTACGGATTGACAAATGGACCTATTAATGTATGACATGTGGGCAAATGGCTAGGGGACAAGTGGTAGTATAATTAGTGGACAAATGTGACACATGTAAAGGAGACATATGTCAAGACACTAAAATAACACCTAAGCTATGTTTTGACCAAGAACGTTTCTGCAGCTCCTTAGTTTGTATCACTAAAACCGTCATCTTCCTTCTTGCTATTCATCATTTAAACACTTATCTTTTGCATTTGTTTGGGTTATTGTCCATCACCGAAAAAAACCATGCATGTTCACTTTGTGTTTAGCTTTTGATTAGTCCATCAACATCAAACCTTGCAAAATCATCACTTCAGCTCTTTAGGGTCTTCGGTTGTCGTTCTCCTCCCCACATAACTTCTGAATTTTTGTTGCAACCAAGTAAGTGATGCTTTAAGTTGTATGGTAGTGTTAATGACATTTTTATGATGTTTTAATGTTTGTGAATGAATTCATGCATGAGTGAAGTGAGGATCAAATGAGATTTTGATATAGAGAGGAAGAAGAGTGAAGAAATGCAGTTTAAGGTGAAGAAGATGATGAATAGTATTGGAAAATTTTCTAGTTTTGGCATTTGTAACTAATGTTGCATTTTGAGTTGTTTTAGCATAAGATAAGTTGCATGGGTGTAAAAATGAAGGAGTAAATGTAAGGGCATAAAGTTGTGATGAGGAATTAAGTAAAATAGAGGAAAAAGGAGGAGTGTTGCTGCAAAAATGTGGAGAATTAACTGCAAAAACGTTATTTTACAGTAAAAGGGTGGTAGTTGCTTGTATAAATTTATGAAAATTTATGAACAGAGTATTTCATTGAACAACCTTGAGTCTTTTGGCTATAACTTTTTCTTCCAAACTCCAAATGACATGAAACTTAGACCAATGGATTCCTAAGAAATTTTTCTCTCTTCATAAAAATTTAGAGTTATCTCAATTGATTTGAAAGTGAATGATAGGATGAAAATGTGGAAGTATGCTGGAATGATATGAATTGGAAAATTTTCATGATCAGGATTCGGTTTTCTAATTATAAATTGAGATGTAGATATCTGAATGAGTTTATTTTTGATTCATATTAAACTAGAGACATATTTCCACAAATTTTGTGAAGAATTCGAATTTTAATTCTGTCTTTATGATTTTCAAAATTGGCATGTAATTGAATCTCAGCTTAGGCTGTAGCACTATCAGGGACAGAAATCTTGTTCTGAGGTTATTGAAGAAACTGTATTGATGTGAGCTGAGTTAGCCTAAGATGTCTTCACTTAAGTTTTATCTTATTTCTTTATCTATAAATTGGTACAAAGGTTGTAATTTTTTGATATCTGAGCTGAAAGATATGAGTTGTACAATGAGAGGGTATGATCATGTACTAGCCAAAAGTTCAAATGTGTATAGTCTATAGTATTTTATGCGTAATTCATTGAATGATGAACCTAATTGGATGATCTTGGAGTCATTAGAAACTTAAGTCACTATAAAACAACTTTCCAGAAGGAATGTTGTCTAATTTTGTCATTTACCCTATTGGATTAATTATGCAAAGTTGACCCAAAACTATATGAGTAGAAAATCTGAAGTGGTCAGTTAGGTTATGATGTTGATTTCACATTGTTTTATTTTGGTCCAAATTGTAAGTACCAAATGTTATTAATGAGGGCTTTGATATTTGATCGATTTAATGATGAAAATTACAGTAAGATACCTGGAATTGTCATGAACATGCATTATACATATTTAGTATACATAAATGTGCATAAATGAGTATATAATTGTGCAATATTGTGATATGTGAATGTATTGTCTGTATAGAGGAACGCATTGAACGACAACATCTAGACATTGCTGGTACTTCAAGACAATAGCTGTTTGGAGCATACTGCACTTAATTACTTGTTTATTTAAATTCTGTTTCGAAATGATTGAATGAATGAGGCTTGATTGTTGATTCCAAACAATGAAGGTCCGATGACTGTGATATTGGATTGAGATATTGAAGTGCTGCTTGCATGGGAATGTGTAGAACTATGTGCTTCATAATATGATTGATTGTGTTGATTGTGTACTAGATTCCAGACAATATTTGTCTGAGGCGTTTTGATGCATGAAAAAGATATTGGAAGTACTGATTGATGAGAATGCTTTTGCCTAAATGATTATTTAATTCTTAATTGAAAAGTTGAACATCGGACTTAGTCCGATGACCACCGCTACCGCGACTGTTACTGTAATTGATACTGTGACTGATAGATGTTATATTACATGCAAATGAAAGTGATTGAATTGATGACTGAATTGTGTCATGTACTTCATTTCAATGCATGTAATATAATGGAGTTGTGACTGATGTGGCTACTAATATTGTTACTGATATGAGCTTTAAGCTCCCGCATATGTGGTTCGAGCCTATGACTCGTTATGATCAATGAATCACTGACTGACTGACTAAGCCTGATAATTCGGGATACTGTAAAGACACACAGTTACAAAAAAATAAAAATAGATGTGAGTCTTATACATGTCGCATCCACATAAAATTTGAATTCATTGAATGATTTGCAAAACAGTGTGAATGTTGTTATATGATTGAACCGTGTATATGAGAAATGATTTATCTCTGATATTATTTGATACTTGTTAAATGGAGTTGAGCTGTATGATTACGTGCTATACTTGATCTTGTTGTGTGATATGAGTGAACCATCAAGGATGGTTACTCTATTGGGTTCGCAAAACTCATCAAAATTACACCGTTGCTTTTCTGGTTTGAGAGTGAGACGATCTAGCTTCTAAGACTCTGTAGAAGCATATTTTGTGCAACTATCACTGTCAGATTTGGCTCAGACATCGGTCAGCTGAGATTTTCATGTTTATTGTATTTGGTGTGTACTGAGTTGTTTAAGCTTATAGGATGATGGTATAAACCTAGGATAGTATTGTGTTGTATGAAACGATGTAAATTATGGATTTTGATTAATGTGATAACTTTTTGAGTTTAGAAAATGTGTGATTGATCGTTTAGTGTGTGATGCCATGTTATGTACAGTGAAGGTGAGATAGTTAACATGTCATTTCTAACAGGCATATACACGTGTATCTAATGGACACACGTGCATCTGTCAGTTGGGAAAAGGGTGTTACACTAACTGTGCTTAATAAAATGGAAAGTAACAAATGCTCAGCCAAAGAACTTTTCTCTTTATGGTGCATAGATCGAAAAATTAAAATCAACATACCTTATTGGATTTTTCAATCAATAGTGAGTTTGGTTAATAAAAAGAGTTCGTCTTTTGGGATGTCTTATATTGCTTCTATTTTTGGTATGTTTTATAATGTTAATATGGAAAATCTGCGTACAACTCCACACGATATGTTTGACATATCGTATTTAAGACCTTATGAGATTTTGGAGTTCCATTCTATGGTACACCAAAACCCTCAAAAGCGCACTGCAGTAAAGAGCAGGAGGGGCACTAGTACAGCCATCTCAACCCTCCACATCCCGAGTAGTTCCGCTACCAAAGGAAGAAGCAGCGGAGGAGGAACTAAGTGCACCAGTAGAGTTCGATTGACTTCAACATACCCTCGACCAGATAGCCTCCAACCAACAACAAATGATGTCACAAATAAACGAACTCGGCACCCAAATGTGGAAAGTTCATAAGAAGTAGCGTAGCTTAAAGAAGAGGCTCATCACCTTCTGTTAAAGGAACAGTTTTGAAGCTCCTTCACCAACATCGTCGCCACCATCATCTGAATAAGCTTTTCTTACCTTTTTACTTTTATTTTTGTTGTTTATCTTGTTTGTTCCCATTTCATTTCATGTTTGTTTGGCTTCATGTTATTTCTTTTGTTTGGTTTAATTTCATTTTTTGTTGGGTTTCATGTCATTTGTTTATTTCATTTTCTTTTGTTTGGTTTGAGGTCATTTTTCCTTATTTAGTGGTTGACTTATCACATTGAGGACAATGTTAACTTTAAGTGTGGGGGATGACTTTAACTTTCTTAATTGCATTGTTTATATTGTGTTAAATAGGATGTATGATTAGGCATATTATGTGTTGTGTGTCAGCAATGGAACTGTTCTTAAATCACTCTGATAAATATTGTCATAAGATTTTGTCATGCTAGTTGGAATTAGATTGAATGTATGCTTAACCTCGAATTAGGCTACTTAAGTAAAAAGTGAACCATATAGAGTGATGAAAAATAGTTGGATACATAAGCTTAGTTACAAATTGACATTTGAACAATAAGGTAGTGTAGGGATGCATAATGAGTTTTCATTTGAGCCAATATGAGGATTGAGCCATATGACTCTGTCTATAGTCATTCGATTTCTTTGTTGGGTGATACATCTTTAGATGATTACCTTCAGAACTTGCTTTGAATCAGTTTGAGTCTACTAGATGCATGTTTAATAGAGATGATTTACCCTTTCTGTGTTAACCCTTGGCTTAAATAACCTACCCTTTGTATTATCCCTTACTATCCCCGTTAAGCCTTAATCTTTTGTTTCTTGAAAATATCAAGAATTTTAAAACCTTAGATCTCATTAACCTACCCATTCACAAGCTTACTTGAGTATTAAGTAGCACATTAGTTAGGATCGTTATGAAAATTTTACCGAGATAATTTGAGTACACTTCTGCCTATGAATTACAATGTATAGAGTGGTATTTTGATTCATAGTTCTTCCATGTATTAAAAAATAGAAAAGAAAAAGAAAAGAAAAATAAAAAAGGAAAAAAGTGTTGAAATGAAAAGAAAAGGAAAGAAAAAGGAAAAATAAGTGAGTAGCATCAATAAGTGCATAATATAGTTATATTTGTATATCTCAAAGTTATCTTTTGTTATCCCATTTTTATCCACTTTTTACTTTACTAATACTTGTGCTTAACCCTATTTCCCTTTTTACCCACCTTAACCCTTACCACATTACAACCATAAACAAGTCCTTTTGATTTATTTACGCATGCAATCATTGTAAAGGAGAATTGGTATATTAGCAAGCTTATGGTAGTGTAATGTCCTATAGGAAGTTTGATCAAAATATTAACCATCAAACACTTGAGAGAAATGAGTGCAAACTATGAGGAAAATTCAATTTGCATCTATACTTATCTTTGAGTGATGGTGTTAATCGTTTAGTTTGCTTATGTATGCCAATGAAAAAGTAGTCATGATATATGTATTAACTTGATATTTGAGTTGGATTAAACTTAAGGGACTGTATGTTTTGATCTTTATAAAAATGAAGTGATAGAATTGAGTGGTTGTATTTATTTTGCTTGAGGACAAGCAAAGATTTAAGTGTGAGGATGTTGATAGGTGTTCATTAGTATATGTTTTCTAGCTAATTGGCATATGTTTTCTTGCATAATTGTTGATTATTGTTGTAGTTTAGGATTCATTTTGTATATTTTCGTTTAGTTTGATTTCCATTGTTGTTCTTTTATGTTTGATGTTAATTTAGGGTAAGAATTGACTATTTTTATGTATGAAGGAAGATGGAGCAACTTGGAGATTGAGCTAGAGATCAAAGAGGAAAAGAAAAGAGGAAGTGTTCTGTGGCCAACTCCTACGATAGTGGAAATTACAATCCGAGACAATATGCGAGGCTTCATTAAATTTAGGGTTTTTGGATTATAAAAGGATAATTAAGCCTCCATTATTGAGTGAGACGAAAACCCTTCTGTAGAAACACTGTCCTTGAGTGAAGAACACATGTTTAGAGCCTTGAGAAAGGATTGAAGTCAAAGATCATCATCAAGATTGGGAAAATGGCACATCAACATCAAATTTCCATATTTTGGCAAAGAAGAGAAGAAGTTCTTTTTATTTAATTTTCTATGTATATATTTCTTCTATTCTTTGCAAAATGGTTTATTTAAGTATTAATGTTGTTATGGAGACCATGTTAGGTTGATTTAGTTTAAGGATTACTTTTGAACTATTTTTTTAAATCTCCTATTCTGTTGAATTCAATGAAATTGTCTTTGATGATTGGTGATTTTATTTGTTAGCTTGCAATAAATCTAGAGAGTGAGTAAGATTAATCGTGTAGGATTGTACATCGAGCGTCGGCGATCTATAGACTTACAATCGTCATGTCAATTAATTAGTTAGAAGAGAGATCTCGACAAAGTCAGTTGATCACCGATAGGATATAATAATAACTAGTTGAATCGATAGAGTCAATGGGTAGGTTGAGAGATCGTCTAATTGATTCCCTTTAATTCAATTAGGAACAATTAATTATACCTTAAGAGAAGGTAATTAATACATTTGGAAATCTAGGGTGAGACACAATTCAATTAATAAACTTGGAGGGACAAAAAAAAGGGAAAAAAAGTAATCTCTAATCTTTAAATTCTTAAATTCTGATTTTTCTACACGTTGGTATTGTCTATTACTTTGCGTTAGTCTTTTAATTTTAATTTAATTTTTTATATTATTTGCATTAAATAATTTCATTTCTTAAACAAAATTTTTTCTAAATTAAGTGGCATATGGACATCAATCCCTGTGGGATCAATATCTGCTCATTTTAACTACAAGTCATGGCCCGTTCACTTACAATTTTCTGAGCATAAAACAAATAGATATGTTTTACCATCAATAACTATTATGTCAAATTGTTTTGTGGAAAAGAATTTCATTTTCTAGTACCATAACTGTGTTGCTACAATTTGTCCACGCAGGAACGATTATTAGTTTTAAAAAATCTTCTATCGAATTTCATTTGCAATTTCTATGCTTGAACCCATTATTCTTACATAATTTGTACACACAGGAAAGATTGTTAGTTTTTGAAAAAATATTCTATCGTATTTATGTTAGTTTATGCCCTTGCAGCCAATTAATTGGATGTAAATTGATATATGACATTATTTTGAATTGATCAAAAGGTTTTATTTATCTTTATGTATTAATTTAATTAATATTTTATGTTTTAATACTAAAGGTAAAATCATTGGAATCATTACTGTGTAATTAAAATTATGATGAGATTATAATTATGAGATTCAATTTACACTTATATATTATTCCTAAATGTTCCTAGTTATAGTTTCATCAAGAAGGGATATTGTTAAAACGGTAAAACTAGCACACATTATGTTTTTTTTTCTTATCAAGAAAGTAATTGATCTCATAAATTAAAGTATAGAGATACTTAAACTAATGTGTGGGTGATTATTAAAGAATAAGTCACTAAACTGACCCGATTATGAGAATTTCGGATGGAATATTACTTATGTGTCTATGGATTATCTCATAATAATGGTTGTATAATTGATCCTCAGACTTGAGATTGCCAAGGTATCTAGTACAAGAATTATTGTGTTTTGATGTTACTTATGAATTGGCTTATGATAATTCAATCGGTAGCCATTGGATACAATATAAAATGTAGATAGTTAAGTAAGTCAATATAAGATTTGTCACTCTGAAGTAATTAGAGAGAATATTCTATTGTTCTTGATTAGTAATAATATTATATTATTCTTGATTAGTAATGATTTATAGAATTCTCTGGTCAGAGTGAATTGACATTTGAAAACGTGTTTTTCAAATTTCAGTTATAAATTAATTATTAATTAGCAAGAACGAACATATTGGATGATAAGAGTAGACATTGTATCTGTACTCTGTCCAATTAGAATATTCAATGACAAAAGGATTAAATTATACTTCATAGCCATGCATGGACAGATTAAGTCAAGCACTTTGACATTCTTGATATTTAGGTAATCATGACATATTGCTAGACGTTAATCATGATTTATGATTATGGATTGTTTAATTGGAGAATCAAAGATAAATTAAAAGAAGTTTTAATTTGTCTAATTCTAATTGTGAATTAGAATTGTAATTTATAATCATTGTCAATTTATTAGGAACTTAATAGGTTACACATCAAAGAGCAATTTGTGAAAAAAATTAAGTTGGACTTAATTATAAAGTTTGAGAAACTTTAGGGATCAAATATAAGATATTTGATTTTATTAAAATTAAATTAATTAGAATTAGAATTTGCTTTTAATTGTAATTAAAGAAATTTCATTTTAATTAAAGACCTTTACGATTTTTCTATTTAAAAAGGGAAGAACAATAGAGAAGCAAGCACTTGTCTTCTTCCTCTTAAATCAGTTTTGAGATTTGCTCTGTAAATTCTATTAGAGGCTAAACATTTGAACAACTCATGATTGATCAATCGGGAAAATTTTTTCAAAGTTTTTTCAATGTGAAGACAAACAAGTTACGATTTCTCAATTGTCTTATGTTTTATTTAAGTTTATTCAACTATCGCGATCTGCTTAGAATTCGTAAAAGTTTTATTTTTCCATTGTGTCCGTTATTCGATCACGATTAGATTCCAATAGTGGTATGAAAGCCTCCTTTAATGGTTTCACATGGATTAGTTGCTTAATTTTTGTTGATTTTGATAAAAATTAATATATTATGCTTCTATTTTTGTCTTAATTTGAGGCCATTCTTTTGACTATTTAAGCATGTCTATTTCTGGAAATTGTTTCCAAGACTTTGAAAAGTTTGTGTTTTCTGCCTCTAATTTATTCTGGGTTTATGCATGTTCTATTTCTGGAATGACCACATATGGAGTCTAAAACCAATTGTTCAACATAGAGCATTCTGTGTATTTTTAAAAATATCAAGCTCTTACCTTACATCACCGCAACCTGTATATTTGTAATTGGAGATTTGTTTTCCCTATATGTGCATTTGTTCCTTGAAAACATTTATTTTTGCCTCTGTGATGTTGAGTTTCTGAAATCCATTTTATTGCCTGCGTTTATTATTTGGTTTTGGGTTGTGAATCTGGGTTATGAGTGATGAATCAGTGACTTGAATGCCACTAATCGAACCTCTCACCATCGGTGTTTTGCAGCTGGTGATGGAAGAGTGGCGACACCACTGATTAGCATCGCCACTGGTAAGACGACGGGCATTAATCTCCCCTCGAACGCGACACCATAGGCGACGCCATGGATGGCATTGCTTGGACAGTCCAAAGAAGCCACGATGGTAGACATAGAAGTCGGTGAAGGTGATGCAGAAATGTCGGAGACAATAGTTGAGAATCGTTGGACACCGGTTATTAAAAGTGGTTGTTAGTTGGACATTTTTTCGAAAAACGTGGAAGCATGGTTGATGGTTGCAGAGAAAACTGAAAAATGGGATAAGGGAGTTGGTTTTCCAAAAACTTCCCAGTTTTTAGAAAATAGGTGGGAGAATGGTGGGCGAATGTCTCAAACCATCATTCGTTGAGGGCTTGATTGGCGCGTGAATTTCATGAGCTAGTCAACGCCCTTGTTGACCTGCACAGTGTTATCAAAGCTTTTGATTTCTTTCATTAGCCATTTTTTGAAAATCTAAAATGTCCTTTTAATTAACTTAATAGAGATTAAATTAATTTTTAATCCTAATGAAATTCAAAAGTGTTTTACTAATTTTTGAAAATTGTTTTAAAAAAGGAACTTTATTAGGAAAAGTTTCTGAATTTAATTGAATTTCTCAAGAGTTGAATTATTAAATTAAATTTGTTATCAAATCAATAATTAGAATCAAGCAAAAGTTTTAAATAATTGCTTTCATAATTAGATTATGTTTGAAATTATTAATATAATGAGATTATACTATTTTGATGAGAACATAATTTTTTTGAAATTTTAAATCGCTTAATAAAATATTAAGTACATGTTAGGAATGTGATAGTTTCCTTCCATTATTTGAGAATAAATCCTAAATTCTATTTATTGCTTAGCTTGTTGAGTAAACCCAAGGTCACTTTAACCTCGATATGTTTTATCTTAAATTAATGGGTCCTACTTAACTAAATTTGTATTATTTGGATGAGCAAACTCATGATCATATAGATATAGAAGTAGGGTTAGGAATAATATATGTGATATATTTTAGCAAAAGTTGTCCCCTTACGGTTCTAGAAGTCACATGATATGTGATTGAAAAGTAGTTTTACCTAATTTAATTTTAGTTATTTTGTTGAGCAAACTCAAAATCAATTAATTTTAAATAGGATCCTTGCCCACTAGGAAATTATTTGATAATTTTTTGTTATAATAGTGAGGGCTATTATTTTGAATAAAATAATGGGATTAATTAAAAAATTTTAAACTCCTTATTTTATTTGATTTTGGATATAAACTAATATATGCTCCTTTTATATTTTTCAATTATTGAATTTGAAGATGAGTACCAACCTAATATATGCTAACAAGCTTATTGGACCTAACTTTTCAGACTGGTTACAAAACTTAAAAATAATTTTTGAGCAAGAAAAGAAGTTATATGTTTCTGATACTCCTGCTCCATCAGAGCCTTGTTCAGATGTAATTGATGAAAATTGGGAGAAATATCAACGTTAAATTAATGACATTGAACAAGCTACATGTGTGACGTTAGCTTGCATGTCTCCTGAACTTCAGAGGCAACATGAGAACATGGATGCACCTACTATAATATGACATTTTAAGGAGTTATTTGGTGCACAAAGTAGAGTAGAGAGATATCAAATCTCCAAGGTACTATTTTAATGCAAGATGATAGAAGGATCTTCAGTTAACCTTCATGTGCTAAAGATGATTGAGTATATTAAAAAATTGGCCCAATTAGGTTTTGTCATGGACCATTAGTTAAGTGTTGATCTGATGCTACAGTCTCTAAGTTCAAGCTTTTCACAGTTCGTCACGAACTTCAACATGAACCAGAAGGACATGATATCGCCTGAACTGTTGAACATGCTAAAGACTGCGGAAAGGTGCCTTAAGAAGGAACCCAGTCTGTACTTGTTGTTGGTTCTTCTAAAAGCAAAGAAAAGGGCTTTAAGAAGAACAATAACAAGAAATAGAAGGCTTTTACTAATTTAGTAAAGGCTGAAGGAGGTATCAAGAAAAAGAGCAATGACAAGGGAACATATTTTAATTGCAAGGCTAACGAACATTGGAAGAGGAAATGCCCATCTTATCTTGCTAGCCTGAAAGATAAGAAGCTTAAGGAAGCTGTCTCTTCAGGTATGCTTATGATTGAGATCAATCTTTCTACTTCTGTTCCACATTCTTAGGTATTAGATACTGGTTATGGTTGTCACATATATAATAACATATAGATGTTAACAAAGAGTAGATCATTGAAAAAAGGTGAAGTGGACCTGCGAGTTGGCAAGGGAGCAAGTTGCTGTATTAGCTATAGGAACTTGTAGTTTAACTTTTCCTTCTAGCCTTGTATTAGAACTTGATAATTTTTATTATGTTACTGTTATTACAAGAAACATAATTTCTATTTCTTATTTGGAATTGAATGGATTTTTCTTTGTAATTAAGGGTAACAATAGTTCTTTTTATAAAAATGATGTTTATTATGGATTTGGATTACTTACAAATGGTTTGTATGAATTAGATCTTGAAAGGCTAATTCTTAACATAAATAGTAAGAAAAGAAAATTTGGTTACTCCATATTATTTATGGCATTTTAGGTTAGATCATATCAATGAAACTAGAATCACAAAATTACATAAACAAGGATACTTTGATCCTTTTGATTATAAATCATATAAAACTTGTGAATCTTGTTTATTAGGAATGATGACCAAACTACCCTTTAAGGGAAAGGGACAATGTGCTAGGGAGTTACTAGAATTAATAAATTCAGATGTATATAGGCCTATGTCCACAAATGCTAGAGGTGAATTATCATATTTTAGTAGTTCACAGTTGACCATTCTAGATATGATTATGTGTACTTGATGAAACAAAAGTCTTAATCATTCGAAAAGTTCAAAGAATTTAGACTAGAGGTAGAAAAACAAACTGGAAAAAGCATCAAGACACGTAGATCAAATTGAGGTGGTGAATACTTGACCACGAGTTTCTTGGTTACTTAAACGAGAATGGGATTCTCTCACAATGGTCTCCTCTTACAACTCCACAATATAATGGAGTTTTTGAGAGGAGAAATCGTACACTATTAGATATGGTACGTTCCATGATAAGCCATACAGTCCTTCCTATGTCCTTTAGGGGATACGCAATTGAGACCATTCTAAATAGAATTCCATCTAAATCGGTTAATAAGTCATCATATGAGATATAGACTGGTAGAAGACTTAGATTATCACATTTAAAGATTTGGGAATGTGAAGCTTATGTGAAGTGTGCTATATCTGATAAGCTTCATGCTAAATTAGATAAACGCAAATTTGTGGGGTATCCAAAACAAAGTATTGGTTATCAATTTTATCATCCTATTGAGCAAAAGGTGTTTGTGTTAGACCCCGGTTCCAGAATCCAACTCAGAGGTCATAAACGTGAGCTTATTACCGTAATATGGGCGTAATCCAATGAAAAACACCTTAACCATTATTAATTCATCGTCATGCTTTTACCCTATAACGCATCTTACTTATATGTAACCATAATTCCTATTCAAAATTAATCATCTCTAATTGATAGCTTTTTCAAATATACCTAATTTCAACTCAATCCGATCCATACACAAATTTATATGTCCACTCAAATTCATCCATACATAATTCATAATTCATTAACATCAAAAGATAAGAGTTTTCACAAAGCCATA
>JANZXR010000138.1:12757-27301 GCA_027575705.1 Erythroxylum echinodendron | reverse complement strand
AAATCAATTAAATTTCTATTTGTAATAAAAATTTAATTCATTTAGAAATCAATAAGTTTGATCTAATTTAATTATCTGAAGAGTTGAAAATATTATTTTAAGTTATGAAGATTAATAACAATACAAAGCTTGATATTTATGCCCATTATTGGAATGTGAGTGCTTAAGTTGCAAATATAAATTATATATATATATATATATATATTGTCTGTCTTATATGTATGATATTTTACTTATAATTTTGTGTTTGATAAGATGAATAAAATTAAATCCCTTGTTAAATATTAAAGATATATTTTGAAAAATATTGTCACCTAATAGATCTAGGAGTCACATAAGATGTGATCGATAAAGGTGTTATTTACCTAATTTAAGTTTAGTTAGTTTGTTGAACAAACTCAAGATTAACTAAATTTGAAAAGGATCCTAGTCCATTAGGGAGATTAAAGTAATCCTTACGAATAGTATGGGCTATTATTTAAAATAAAATAATTGATAGTGGTAGATTTTATAACATTTTAGCGGGTAGTTTAGTATGTGTTTAATTCTTAAATTTAATACTTAGTGCATGTTTATGTTAGGATTGTGTTGTTTAGTTTGACATTTGTGTTTTCACTGTTTTATAGGTTAGAGTATGCCACTGAGCTTAAATTTTGAGGTGCCTTGATATGTTTGTTAGTGTGTCAAATCAATTTGGAAAAAATGGAGGAGAATCAGAGGAAGCCCAAAGCAAAACCTAGGGCCGCGATGGTGGCCAATGCACCACGATCATGACTGAAGAAAGATAAATGAACCACGATTGTGGCATCATCTGTCACGATCGTGATAGAAGGTAAATGTCAAAGCTACGATCATGACACTACGGGCCACGATCGTGACATGCACAACGAACATTGCATTGACTTCCTAAACTTTATTTTTTTAGGGACATTTAGACTATTAGAGCCTGGGAAGACCTAGAGTTTGCCCTAATTAGATAATACTATTAAAGGAAAAGAATAGAACCCTAAAAAGGAACTTACATTATACCATTTTCGGAAAAACTTCAAGAGGAGAGAAGAAGAGAAGAGAGAAGAGGAAGAAGAGAAGAGGGCTTCCGACGCTGCTACCTTCTCGAGTCATCCTGGTCCCATCGAAGTGACGTTTTATTCTTCTTTATCATTTTCTTTATTGAATGTGTAAGATGAATCTGATTATGTTTTTAGGTTGTGGATTGATGATGATGTTCTAACTTTTCTTTAGGGATTTAAACTGATTGAATGTTAATATAGTCGTTTTTGTGTTATTTCGATTGGGTTTTGTGATTGATTGCTATAACTTCATGCTTCAGTAATAAATAGAGAGAGTGAATCGAATGCGAAATGACTAGGTTGTTTAATAAGAGTTAAATAATCTAACAGATTATGCAATTAATCAAATCGACAATGATATAGAGAGAGATACCATGTGAGACCTGATAGTTTATTAGAAAGCTTAAGAACTGATTAGGTTATAAGCTGATAGTTAATCGAGAGGTTACAATTTTGGTAACTCGAATTAATTAGGGTTTAGTGATTATAACTTGAGAGAGAGTAATCTACCCTATAATAGTTTAGAATCGACACTATAATAACACAAAAGTAATTAGGTTGGCATTGTTGATAGGATAAATCCCTCTCCTATAATTTAGTAAATTTGCTTGTGTGATTTCCCATTGTGAATTTGGTGTTGCTTAATATTCAATTTATTGAGTTAATTTCACGATTAATTTTCTGTCAATTACCTTCACATGTTTATTTTTTGTTCATTTTTATTTTCATTTTATTAATTTTGTAAGCCTTAGATAACTTAGGATTAGATTAGTTCACAACTCCTTGTGGGATTGACACCTCATTTACTAATTCACAACATGTGAGCCTACGAAATTTTGAGGGCTTATAAATTGTAAAACTTGCCCATCAAAAAGTTTTTGACACCATTGCTAGAGTGTTAGTAAGATTAGTTTAATTCTTTTAGTCTAAGGAATTTTCACCATCTCTTGTGATTGTGGTATCCAATCATAAGAAATTAATTAAAAAAAGGAATGAAAGAAGAGAAGGAAGTTTGGGTGCAATGTAGAAGACACATCAATTTGGACATCACAAGGCAATAATGAGAAATATTCGAAAGTTAAACATCAAGAAGAGATAGAAACAAAGATGATGGAAGAAACACGTTATAGGGAGCAAAGGACCTTTGCAGATTTCAATGAGGCACAATTTGGTTAGAAAAGTCATCATCCTTATTTGAACACGTACAATCCAGTTTGACAGAACAACCTAGATTTTTGTTGGTTTAATAATGTAAGGACTCACATAGGACATCCTATCTCTAAAATTGCTATCAACTCTTTCCAATTACGGTCAATCTATTCATAAATAGGATTTCTTAATCTTTATGTATGAAATTATTCTATGGTCTAATATTCTGGATCTATTAAAGCATAAATAAAACATGTAATCTGATATGATATAACAATCAAACAAATTACATTAATAAAAGAATCAAAATACTGTTAAAGTATAAACATAGGGTTCATCTAGCCTAAAAACTAACAAGATGTTTACTTACACATGATAGAACATGAAATTAAACATAAACTGAAAGAAAATGAATAAAAAATAGAGGGTTTATAATTCTAAATCTCCTTTCATTTTTATTGAGTATTCTTACAAGTTAGAGGTGTAATAACCCCTTCTTACACTTAAGGAATAATTTTTAGATTGAGCCATATCATATGAGAATATACGAAGAGCATTCTGTAGGCATGCATTATATTTGCATACATATATGAACCATAATTTAGAAACATTGTAAAGATAGTTTATGTATCTAATTGACACATCCCGAGATATGAAAGGTTTTAAGTGATTATGATGCAATTATGTGTCAGTTATATTGTGAATCTTGTTTGATGATTATAATTAGTGAATTGGGAATTTATTAATATGATTGAGTAATTGATAAAGTGGTGTGAGCACCTAAATGTAGGAAAAAAACAATAAAGAGCAAGATAAAAATGATACATGGACATTTGTGTAGGTTAGGCCTATGAAATGGTGACATTTGGCATTGGAAATAAGTGATAAATGGCTCAGTTAAATGGATGACAAGTGGCTTGGGTATAATTGAGACAAGTGTCCCTTTAACATTGTGACAAATGGCACCTTAGACTTGTGAAATGTGGAGCAATAGAATGGTGACATTTGTATCTTTATAAATGATGACATATGTAGCCTTATTATTGGTGAACTGTGTAGCCTTGCAATTGGTGACATGTGTAGCCTTATAAGTAGTGACATATGGAGGCTTAAATGAGTTACATGTGGAGTCTAAAGTAAGTGACACATGGACTAATAGAATAGTAACATATGGACCAAGCATTAGGTGACAATTAGAAGTGTGAGAAGAAAACAAATGGCATGGCTCTACATTTGACAAGTGTCCCACCTCTCCACCACACATTTGTACCCCAAGAATTTTTCACTAGAAAGATTATCTTTCTTCATGTTTTTGGTCTTATGTTTCCTTCTTCAATCCCTCACTACCGACTTCCTCATACCACCTCCCAAAACCTTGAGTTTTGTCAACTTTAGTAATCTACATCTTATGATTGGAAATCCTTTGTATTTCATCTTACTCTTGGAGTATATTTGAATGCTTGAGAGGTTTGATTAGCTTGGAAATTGAGGAGACTTTGGTTGAACAAGTAAGTGATTGATTTCCCTATTATGTTATATGTTAGCATAATATACATGATGATTGATTGGAGATGAATTGTATGTAAGGTTGATGATGAAGTATGTTGGAATAGGTTAGATGGAGTATTTTCACTGAACATATGTCTATATTTTGACCCTATCTTGATCTGTAGGTATCCAAATGGGATTATTTTTAATTTATATTAAATTAGAGACATATGAACACAATTTTCATGAAGAAATCAAATTCTAATTCAGTCTCCAAGGTTCTCTAAATTGGGCTTGAAGCTGAGAACTATGTGTTGTCGTGGTATGAGAATAGTCTGTAGTATTTTGGACATTAATTACATAATACCGAATCAAAATGTATGAATTTGGTTTCAGTAGAAACTTAAGACATATAGAAACATTTGTTTAGAAGAAAGTGTTACATAAATACCTCGTTTTCTAGGTTTAAATGGTCATACAAAATTGACCTGAAAACATAGTTAGAAAAGCTGGAAAATGGGAATGACTTTTACATGAAATATGTTTCTTTTATATGATGTTTGAGGCAACAAATGATAAGATACTTTCCTATGATGCATTTAT
Organism: Erythroxylum echinodendron; assembly: GCA_027575705.1. NCBI lineage: Eukaryota > Viridiplantae > Streptophyta > Magnoliopsida > Malpighiales > Erythroxylaceae > Erythroxylum > Erythroxylum echinodendron. The sequence goes on along the minus strand of JANZXR010000138.1, from coordinate 22,991 downwards.
GCTTAAATGAAGTTTTACATAAACCTAGTATGATGCTTGAATAAGTGATTAAAAGTGTGATTGCTTAAGGTGATAATTGAGAGTATAATTAAGGATTGGATTGATTGATATCAATGTACCTAAAGTTAGAATTTTTAAGTTATTAAAGAAGTGAAGGTGTTTCTTATGAATGCAAAAGTGATTCAAAGGATATGAACAATATGAATTAGTATAAATGAATTAGAATTGGGGAAATTGTGTGAATAGAATTAATAAAGGATTGATGAATTGAGGGTAACCAAACTTACATAAGGCATAACCTAATTGCAAACAAGTTATAGAAAAGCTATAATAAATGAATGATCAAGATTTGTGATCAAAGAAATATACCCTAAATAGTCAATTAAGCATCCATTGATCATGATACATATATATGTACATGGTTGAACAATTATATGATTGATCAACTTAATAATATGAGGATTATGTGTGTATTATATGATATAGAAGCACAAGTTGATCGACAACATCTAGACATTGCCAGATCATCAAGGCAATAGCTTACTTGGAGTACACTATGGGTCAACCTATTATATGTGTTTTTCTATTTGAGGTCTATGTATTATGAATTGACTTAGATGTATCTCATTATGCTTGAATTGCTCTTGTTTAATTTTGACATAATGAGCTGTTACTGGTTTAACTGCGATAATTCCGGACATTAATTGTCCACGGAGATCATTATTTGGAACTGTATTGGAAGTGCTCATTGTATATGAATTTGACTAAATAATTGTTATTTGACCTTATTATTGAGTGCCAGACCAAGGTCCGATGATAAATGTGAATGTAAATATGTATGGAATAAGTGATACTCAACAGAATGTTGAATTCCAGATTTTGATCCGATGTTTGTGATAAATGACTGTGCATATTGAATAAAAGTGATTGATAACACATGATGTGAGATAATGCATTTCAAGACATTGATGTGTATGATTAGATAAAGGAGTTATGACCGAAGTGACTAGCCTAAACAAGAAAAAGCCCGATATGCACAAGGGATATGGGTCAGTACTTGAAATAAGCCTGGTATCTACAAGGGATATGGGTTGATATCTGAATAAACCTGGTATCTAAAAGAGATATAGGTCAGTGCCTGAAATAAGCCTGGTATCCACAAGGTATATGATTCAGTACTTTAAATAAGCCCGGTATCCATGAGGGATATGGGACAATTAATAGGCACTCGGTTATAACAAAATAAAAATGAAGTGGAGTCTTATGTGCATTGCATTGCATATATATTTCTTTACATGCATCATGTGAATAGTTGTGAAAATTTATTAAATTGTGTTGACACAATGATGTTCCATATTGTATACATGTTGATGAGATGAATGAGCAGGTTACTCTGAAATGATTATATGAGATGTTTGTAATCATAATGTGTTTATCGAAATATGTATATATATATTGTGAGTTGATATACGCAATTGGAAGATGTGTTAAATGAGAACTGATTCTGAACAACATGATATACATATAAATTTGGTTATTGCTTGTAATATTTATATCCTGACAGGGGTGAGCACGTTTATCCTGAAATGAATATATGAAATCCTTGTGTTGTAACACCCCATTCCCAACTGACATATGCATGTGTGTCCATCAAATACATGTGTACATGCCTGTCAGAAATGACATGTTAACTATCTCACCTTCACTGTATATAATATGGCATCACACACTAAACCATCAATCACACATTTTCTAAACTCAAAAAGTTATCACATTAATCAAAACCCATAATTTACATCGTTATATACAACACAATGCCATCCTAGGTTTATAACATCATCCTATGAGTTTAAACAACTCAGTACATACCAAATACAATAAATGTGAAAATCTCAGCTGACCGACCTTTGAACCAAATGCACAAAATATGCTTCTACGAAGTCTTAGAAGCTAGGTCGTCTCACTCTCAAACTTGAAAAGCAGCGGTGCAATTTTGATGAGTTTTGCAAACTCAATAGAGTAACCATCTTCGATGGTTCACTCATATCATACAACAAGATCAAGTATAGCATGTAATCATACAGCTCAACTCCATTTAACAAGTATCAAATACTATCATAGATAAATCATTTCTTAGATACACGGTTCAATCATAAAACAACATTCACAAAGTTTTGCAAATCATTCAATGATTTCAAATTTTATACGGATGCGACATGTATAAGACTCACATTTATTTTTATTTTGTTATGATTGTGTGCCTTTATAGTATCCCGAATTATCGGGCTCAGTCAGTTAGTCAGTGATTCATTGATCACGAGCCATAAGCTCAAACCATATATGCGGGAGCTTAAAGCTCATATCAGTAACAGTATCAGTAGCCACATCAGTCACATCTCTTTTATATTACATGCATTGAAATGAAGTACATTCCACAATTCAGTCATCAATTCAATCACTTTCATTTGCATGTAATATACCAATCTATCAGTCACAGTATCAATTACAGTAATATTCATGGTAGTGGTGGTCATCGGACTAGGTCCGGCATTCAACTTTCAGTTGAGAATCAGATAATCATTTGGGCAGATGCATTCTCATTCAATCAGCACTTCCAATATCGTTTTCATGCATCAAAATGCCTCAGACAAATATTGTTCGGAGTCCAGTACACAATCAAAACAATTAATCATATTATGAAGCACATAGTTCTGCACATTCCCATACAAGCAACACTTCAATATCCCAATCTAATATCACAATCATCGGACCTTCATTGTTCGGACTCAACAATCAAGCCTCTTTCATTCAATCATTTCGAAACAGAATTTAAACAAATAAGTAATTAAATGAAACCATGTAGGTTATTCACAGTATGCTCCAAACAGCTATTGCCTTGAAGTACCAACAATGTATGGATGCTATCGTTCAATGCGTTCCTCTATACAGACAATACATTCATATATCACAATATTGCACAATTATATACTCATTTATGCACATTTATGTATACTGAATATCTACAATGTATGTTCATGAAAATTTTGGGTATCTTACTGTAATTTTCATCATTAAATCGATTAGATATCAAAGCCCTCATTAATAACATTTGGTACTTACAATTTCGACCAAAATAAAACAATGTGAAATCAACATCATAACCTAATTGACTACTTCAGATTTTCTACTCATATAGTTTTAGGTCAACTTTGCATAATTAATCTGATAGGTAAATGGAAAAATTAGGCAATACTTTCTTCTGGAAAGTTGTTTTACAGTGTCTTCAGTTTCTAATGACTCTAAGATCATCCAATTTGGTTTATAATTCAAATAATTATGCATAAAATACCACAGACTGTGCACATTTAAACTTTTGGCTAGTACATGATCATACCCTCCAATTGTAAAACTCATATCTTTCAGCTCAGATATCTAAAATTACAAACCTTATACCAATTTAAAGCTAAGAGAATAAGCTACAATTTAGTGAAGAAAGTTAGCCTAATTTGGATCAAATCAATACAGTTTATTCAATAATCACAGAATAAGATTTCTATCCCTGAAAGTGCTACAGCCTAAGATGAGACTCAATTACATTCCAATTTTGAAAATCCTAAAGACAGAATTAAAATTAGAGTTCCTTACAAAAGTTGTAGAAATATGCCTCTAGTTTAATATAAATTAAAAATAAAATCATTCAGATATCTAAATCTCAAGTTATAATTAGAAAACCGAAGCATGATCATGAAAATTTTCCAATTCATATCATTCCAGCAAACTTCCACACATTCATCCTATCAATCACTTTCAAATCAATTCAGATAACTCTAAATTTTTATTCAGAGAAAGAAAATGTCTTAGGAATCCATTGTTATAAGTTTCAATTCATTTGGAGTTTGGAAGAAAAAGTTATAGCCAAAAGACTCAAGGCTGTTCAATGAAATACTCTGTTCATAAACTTATATAGGCAACTACCACCCTTTTACTGTAGAATCGCGTTTGCACGTAGTTCTCCACATTTTTGCAGCAACACTCCCCCATCTGCTTCCTCTCTTTTACTTAATTCCTCATCACAACTTTATACCCTTACATTTACTCCTTCATTTTTACACCCATGTAACTTATCTTATGCTAAAACAACTTAAAATGCAACATTAGTTACAAATGCCAAAGCCAGAAATTTTTTCAATACTATTCATCATCTTCTTCACTGTAAACTACATTTCTTCACTCTTCTTCCTCTCTTCCACTTACCCCATCGTCACTAGTTTCTACTCTCACATTTCTATGCCCATTCCATATCATCTTACTCTAAAAAGAACAACTCAAATGCAAGATCAAACACAAACATAAAAAACAACAGAGTTCTGCACTTTCTTTCTTTTTTTCTGTACCTTTCTTCTACTTTCAACAACACTTTCACTTTATCTAACCCCTCTCTATATCAAAATCTCACTTGATCCTCACTTCACTCATGCATGAATTCATTCACAAACATTAAAACACCATAAAAATGTCATTAACACTACCATACAACTTAAAGCATCACTTACTTGGTTGCAACAAAAATTTAGAAGTTATATGGGGAGGAGAATGACAACCGAAGACCCCAAAGAGCTGAAGTGATGATTTTGCAAGGTTTGATGTTGATGGACTAATCAAAAGCTAAACACAAAGTGAACATGCATGGTTTTTTTTCAGTGATGGACAATAACCCAAACAAATGCAGAAGATAAGTGTTTAAATGATGAGTAGCAATAAAGAAAATGACGGTTTCGGTGATACAAACTAAGGAGCTGTAGAAACGTTCTTGGCCAAAACATAGCTTAGGTGTTATTTTAGTGTCTTGACATTTGTCCACTAATTATACTACCACTTGTCCCGTAGTCATTTGTCCACATGTCATACATTAATAGGTCCATTTGTCAATCCATACTTAGTCCATTTGTCACACTTCTATTAGTCTTTTTTATTTTTTTACATTTTTTAATCCAAAATATTTTAAATTTCCAAAAGACCCGAAATATCACCATAATTACTAAATCAATTCTAATACACTCCAATGTACTCTTCTATCCACAATTCTCATTTATCTTATATTTCTATATTTTTCGTAGTCCAAAATATTCCAAATTTTCAGAAATTTCCTAAAATTCACCAAAAATTTCGAAATAACACGAATAGTCTCCAAATATATTTTTAATGCAAATAATTCACAATTCACATTTTAATTGCATTTTTTGAACAATTAATATTACCCATAAAATGTCAATGAATGCATGTTCAAATAATTATAATGTGCAAGATCAATAATGTCATGTATGTATATGCCACATTATGCATAAACACGAGTTATGCTTCCTAATTTCTCATTAATCTCTAATAATAACCATTTAAACCCTAATCCAAGTGATAGGATGTTACATGTATTCATAACGGACTTGTTGACATATGATGAATACGACGATCAGGTCCTAAATTTTGAGCGATATGATATATGGGATTTGATTCTGAATAATATGAGATACTGATTGAACTGTGTTATATATTTGCGATATTTATACCTGTTTTAAGTGAGCTCATCGATGATGGTTCACTCACTGAGTTTGCAAACTCATCAAAATTGCAACAATGTTTTTCAGGTTCAGGAGAAATCTAGCTAGTCTAGTTAAAGTAACTTCTACATTCGGATATGGGTTAGTGTCGGGATCAGTTGTACCTGCAAATGTCTAAGTTATATTATATCAAGGATTGTATCTCTCAACTGTTGTATAATGTACACTTGAATTTTAGGAATGTAATGACATTTGAAACTGCATATGTTTGTGAATAAAAATGGAACAATATGATTATTCAAATGTTTTATGTTATGTGCGATGCATTAAAAAATAAAAATGAAATGATTTAACCATCTTAACGTGCCATTTTCGTAGAGTATGTCCCTAAATATCCTTTGATATGTTAGGTATATACTCTATAGGAGTGGTATGTTACAAGAGGTTTGATCTTGTATTTTGATAGATCATTCGATGATTTCTTTGTGTTTTCCACTTCTTTGGATCAAAATTGCCTCTTGAAAATGATCTCCAAGTCTAAAATCACCTCCTAATGTTTTCTTCCTTTAATTTGCTCCGAAAACATCTTTTATATTAAATTCTAGGGTTTTAAATGATGTAAGGTCTAATGCATAGCTATGCATCAAACTGTGCATAACCAAAATCTTTGAAAATTGTGAATTTACATGGCTGGAGAAGCGCATGGGCTGATGCAAGACCATGCATCCCTTCTATGCTTCAATTCTTTTGTTTTATGTGGTGTTATCATCTGAATTTTATCCTTTAAGTATATGAATGCAGTTATACTCTGTAAACACATTTAGAGAGAATTAAGTACCAAATATACAATAAAAGTATAAAATATCAAGCAAAATATATCAAATATGAGTGCAAAAATATAGTCAAATATGCTTTTATCACATGACTTTTTTTGTCTATATGTGAATATGTAAGAGACCATACATATTTTTAGTTCATGTGTATGAGTATTTAATGCCATATTTAGATTTATCATTATTATAATGTTCAAGGCATGATAAGAAATAGATTGTTGAGTAAAAGTAATTGAGCCAAATTTATACAAATACGTTGTATATATTTGATCAACGAAGACTTATGCTTAACATAAATGGCAAGAATACAGACTTAGGTAATTGAGACTATTCTTTTATGCCATATTGGTTAAACCAATAATAATGAGAATCATAAAGTTACATACAAGGATATAAATATCCTTTTATTTATGAATCATATGAAACTTGTGAAACATTTGGGTTGAATAATAACCAAATCAACCTTTAGTGAAAGGATGATGATGGTAGTGAATTGTTAAATCTTATACATATGATGTATGGGACGTGATAACAATTCAAATAAGTATGATACTTATATTTTATTAGATTACTAATGACTTTGTGTGATATAGTCATATGTATTAAATGAAATATTGATTTAAAAATCTTGAAAGGTTTAAATTATTTAGATATAAGTAAAAATTAAACTTTGAGAATGTTGAAGCACTTCGATAAGATCGATGTGATAAGATTTTAATTTTTTTAGTTATTTATAAAGAATGAGATTCTTTAGTGAATATCTCCACATCTAAATTTCATAAAGAGTATGGGTTTGTGTAAAGAGAAAATTGCAATATAAGATATTATATGATGTAATATTATCTAAGCCTAGTATTGCAACTTATCTTTGAAAGTTATAATTAAATCAATTAGCAAGATTTCATATTGGATATGAAATGTTAAGACTTTGCAAGAGTCAAAGTTAATTATTTGAGGATGTGATGCTTAGTTGAAAGATATATTATCTAATAAGTTTAGGACTAAATTAGATAATAAAAGGTTATATGGAATCCAAAAGGTTGGATATAATTAAACTCATTAAACAAATTGTTTATTTCAATGAATATTTATTGGAGAAAAGTTAACAAGATAAGTAGTAGAGTAAGATAAAATTGAAAAGTTTAAATCTCATAAGAATATATCCAATTAGACTTAGTGCCTTTGTTGATACATTTGATGTATAGTTGAAAGGATACGAAACATTGAAAGATTCCCTTCATGATAAATTTAAAGAGTTTATTTTGGAGATGATCTATAAGAAGGTTAATTGGAGTATAGTTGTCTTTTTTTAGTTTGAGTATATGAAGACATATTGGTCATAGAGAACATAAATTCATACTTTCAGTTGTTAAAAATATAATTGTCCACAAACAAATCTTGCTGGATATGAAAAAAGAAACAACTTAATTTTAGGAATTAGATTTATAGAGATAGATATTGAAGTTTTTTTTAGCTATTCTAGTTCAAGTTCATAGAAAATATGCTAAAGGTGTTTACTATTTGAGATATATAATACTTTTAAAGTATTGAAGATATTGATTATTCTATATATGATTTGATATTTAAGTCTAAGGTTAAATGGATATTAACTTTAGAGGTAAATCCTAATTAAGTTCTATCATACTTAGAACAGTATTATTTTGAGATTAGAAACGATCCAATGTGGCATTAATTGTTAATAAATTTAAAATACATTTTTAATTTAATAAAAGTGATGAATTAGAACAAGAAGTTATTTAATGAACTTAGTATAGTTCCTTCCATTATTTAGACAATAATTTGTTATAGAATATTAAGGCCATTCGGCGTATGAAAAGACTTAAAGTCTCATCAAAGATTCAATTATATATCTAGGCATTTTCTTTCATTACGATGATTAAGATAAAAAATGATGAGATCTACGCAAGTGCTCAATATAGAGAATGTTGTAGAATTCTCTCCCTAAACCATGTCCCAATAGTAGTATGATCATTATATGGTGATATGACATAAGATACTTAAATGATTGACTTAGTGCAAGTAGGAAATTGTTGGTTTATGACCTACAGCCAATTAGTCAGTTATAGTTTAGTGACATAATTATTTATAGACATTCTTTATCTTATTCATATTTAGATGTATATGATAAAGTCATTGAATAAATTTACATTACAAATAAAATTATAATGAGATTATAATTATGAGATTCATATTGCATTTATGTGTTATCCATAAATTATTCATAATCATTACTCTATTAAGACTGGATATTAATAGAATCTAAAAAAATAGCACACATTATATTTTTCCTCATGAAAGATATAGCCGATCTTATAGACTAAAGTATAGAGATTCTTAAACAAATATATGGGTGCTTGTTAGAGAACAAGTTCACTAAACCGAACTTATATGAGAATTCCATTTAGATATGAAAATTCTTATTGTAATGATTGTATAAATGATCTTTTAACTTCAAATCTCCAAAGTATCTTGTACAAAGATTACTATATTTTAATATTATTTTTGACCTATTTTAGACATGGGTAGCTCAGTTGGTAGATTGGATATAGCATAGAATATTTGGAGGTAGCTGAATGATTAATATAAGATTCATAAATTTAAAGTAATTAACGAGAATGTTGTATTGTTCTCAATTAGTATTGATTTAATAAATTTTTGTCCAAAGTGGAATGATACTTTATAAATAATTTGCAAATTTCATTAAGCAAATCAATTACTAATGGTGGAGAACTTATATGATTGGACTTAAGCAGAGTAGTATTGATTCTATGCTTTTTGCGTAATTGAAACATTATATGATGAAGATATTAAATTATATAAAAAATCATCCACAAAAAGGTTAATCAAAACTACTTTGACATTCCTAAATATTTAGGTGATCATGATGCATTGTTAAATGCCAATCTAAATCTATTGATTTAAATTATTTAATTAGAGCATTAAAGATAAATTAAAAGAGTTTAATTTATCTAATCCTAGATAAGCTTTAGGGTTATAATTTATTTTCGTTACTAATATATTTGAAAACTTAATGGATCACACATAAAGAACGAGTTGAAGAGAGAAAAGGCATTTTTATCAAGTTGGACTTAGATTGTAAATTTTAAAAAACTTTATGATTAAATATGAGATATTTAATAATTAAGAATAAAATAGTAGATATTAGATCTTATTTGGACATAATTGGTATTTAATTAGAATTAATTTTAATTTTAATTGAAGTTTAATTAAAATTATAATTTAATTTTAATTAAGTTACTAAAATGTCAAAGACCTATTATAAGTAGGCTTAGGCTCGAAAGGAGCATGCATTCATTGCTTAACACTCTCTACAATAGTTTTAGAGTTCTCTCAACACATTTTATGGATATTGTTAAACGTTAGAAATTTTTGTGGCTATGATAGTTAAGATGAGCCGATTTAAAAAATTGTTCAAAAGAAACGACGAGAAAAGGATCAAATTTTGGAATAAGGTATGAATTAAGATTCATGATTTCCTATATTTTATGTGTCAATCATGATATAGAATGTAAGTGATTTTGGCTTCAAGAAATCAAATGAAAAAAGTTTCGTGTTTATTCCTCCATTCGCTGGATCAGATCTCACCTTGATTTCCTAACATAATGATTAATTACTACAATCATTAGAACAATGTTATACAGAATGCCACTAAAATAGATAAATCAAATTAAAACAGATTCAAAATGAAAAATTTTCATTATCAAATTATTCAGGATTTAGAGTTAGGACTTTACAAAGATTAGGAATTAAATCTAGAAATCATAATTTGTTCTATGGATTAAATATACAAGAAAGAGCTTTAGA
>JANZXR010000137.1:0-10354 GCA_027575705.1 Erythroxylum echinodendron | reverse complement strand
ACTCTTAAATGATAATGTTAAGTGATATGAAATTGTGTAATATGTATATATACAACATTGAATAGACAAATGTGTGACAACAATTCTTATAAATGAATAGAAATATATGTATATGAATTTGGTTGCCATGTATATGAGTGGTTGTAGGTTCCGTATAGTGGGTGTTATAAATGAAACATTTCCTTATAGGGGGTGTTATAAATGAAACATTCTCCCTAATTACCTTAGGGTGATGAATCCTATATTGATCACTCAACTACCTTTATATAGTTCATGCTACATCCAATAACTACCGACTGAGTTATCCTTGACTAAAACAAGTCATAATTAGTATTAAAACATAGTAACCATATACAAGATAACTTTAGAAATCTCAATTCAAAGGCTCATTTATACAATTATCATAATGAGAATTTCTATAAACATACAAGAAATGTTCTAAATGGATTTCTCAACTACAATTAGTTCAGTGAAATTGGTCTTTAATAAGCACCCACATGTTTTTTTACTTATCTCTATATTTTAGTCTATAAGATCGATTACTTTTTTTATAAAGAAAAACATAATGTATGCTAGTCTTTTTATGTTCCATTAACGTCCAGTTTTAATAGAACAATGACTAGAAACAATTTAGGGATAATACATAAATGCAATATGAGTTTCATAATTATAATCTCATCATAGTTTCATTTATAGTGTATAATTACCCAATGGATTTTATCATATACATCTACATATGTACAAGCTAAAAAATGTCATTATTATTTTATCACTAAACTACAATCAACCAAAAGGCTATAGGGTATAAATAATCAATCTCCCACTTCCACTAAGCCAATAGTTTAAGTATCTTATACCATATTACTATATGACGATCATGTTACTGCTAAAATAGTGGCTTAATGAGAGAATCTATAAGATTTTCTACAGTGAGAACTTGCTTAAATCTTATAACTTTTAACTTACTTATCATCATAATTAAGAAAAATTGCCTAAATACATCTTTGGACCTTTGATGAGACCTTAGCTCTTTTACATACCCAATGTTCTAATGTTCTATAATACATTATTGTCTTGAACAATACAAAGAATTATATTAAGTTCATTAAAGAACTTATTGATGCAATGAATCATTTACACCAAATGAAAAATATTTTATAGCTTAATTAGCAACCATTTCTACATTTGAATTTTTCCAATCTTAAATATTGTCCTAAGTAAAATAATTCCTAATTAGGATTTACTTCTAAATTTAATATTCATATAACGTTGAACTTAAATATCAACTCATTTATAGAATAATGGATATCTTTAATACTTCATAAGTGTCATATATTTCAAATACTAAACATATTTAGTATATTATCTACGTATATAATAAGTAAATGACTTCCAATCTATCTTTATAGACCTAATTCACATAATTAAGTTATACTTTATACTTTTTCATATCTAATAAACAATTTTTAGACAATTATATTTTCAATAATTGAAAATTAAAATTGTTATTCTCTATGAGCAATATATCTCTATATACTCTCACTAAAGAGGACAACTATACTACCAGTAACCTTCTTATAGACATGATAAATTCATACTTATCTCTAAAATAAATTATTTGAATTCATCATGAAAGTGAACTTTTTAATATCTCGTATCCTTTCAACTATGAATCAACAAAGGCACTAGTTCCAATTGGATGTGTTGTCATGAGATTTGAACTTTTCAACTTTATCTTAATCTCACTACTTATCATAACAACCATTCTCCTATAATTATGCATTGAAACAAACAATTTGTTCAATGGGTATGTAAGATTATATCCAGCCTTTTAGATATCTCATAACCATTTATTATGCAATTTATTTCTAAACTTGATGGATAATGTATGCTTCAATCAAGCATCCATCCTAAAATCATTAACTTTGAATCTTTAAAAACTTAGCATTTCATAACTAATATGAAATCTTGTTAATTGATTTAATTAGAAGTATTGAAGGTAAGTCATTGTATTAGGCGTAGCTATAGAGGAAACAATATTGCATCATATAATATCTCATATTGTATTTTCCTCCTGACATAAATCCATACTCTTATAAAATTTTATTGTGAAGATATTTATCAAAGAATATCATTCCCTATAGATAATCAAAAATTTAAAACATACCAAATCAATCTCATCAAAGTGCTTTAGCATTCTGAATGTTTAATTTTTACTTACATTTGAATAATTTGAACTTTTCAAAATTTTAAGTTAATATTTTATTATATATATATATGACTATATTATATAGATTCATTAGTAATATAAATGAATTATAAAAATCATCCTTTTATGAATTGTTATTCCATTCAATATGTTACAAATATCAATTTAACAATTCAATACCATTGTCATCCTTTTACCAAAGGTTAATTTGGTTATCCTTCAACTTAACAAGTTTCATAATTTTCATACGATCCATAATCAAAAGGAATTAATGATTCTCTTCATGTTGATTTAACCAATATGACATAAAAGGAAAGTCTCAATTATCCAACTTTGTATTCTTGTGACTAATGTTAAGCATAAGTCTCCTTTGATCTAACACATACAAACTATTTGCATAAACTTGGATCAACTACTTTTACCTAACAATCTTTTTCTTATCATGCCTTTAAAACTATAATAACATCGAATCTAGATTCAGTATGGTGGACTTATAAACATGAATAGGAAATATATAAGATCTCTATTACATGTCATATAGGCAAGAAAAGTTGGGTGATCATTTCTTCTAATGACAACTATTATCATTATATAACAAAGCCTTTAATTGGTATCCATGTTTATGCTTTTAGTAGACTAAATTAATTTATGCAACCTCTTACATCTTGCTATCATGTAGTTGTCATACTTCATATATATTGTCATCAAAGTTTATAAGACATTTTTCAACTCAAAATGTTAATGCATGTTGTCATCTATATGATTTTGACATATCTCTAAAACTTTAACACCAAATTCTCAATAAGGAATAATATCAAAATTACATAATAGACATACAACTTTTTTTATCTAACATAACTTATGTCCAAGAAATTTGATTCACTAAATCTTAGTATCAACTATACTAAACAAGATATATTCCACTTACAACAAAAATATAAATATAAGAAAAGCAAGTAATTGATTATATTCCATGACTACCAAATGAGATTATGACTTTAATAATGTATTTGGTTACTGGCACTATTTTATTTGAAATAATAACCCTCACTCCTATTCAGAAAGATTACTATAATATTTCTAATGGCCTAAGATTCTATTTAAATTTAGTTGATCTTGAGTTCACACAACAAACTAACTAAACCTAAATTAGATAGAAAACAACTTTATTAATCATATCTCATGCTACTCCTAGATCCTCTATGTGACAACTCTTACCAACCTTGCCATTCAATTCATGTGATCATAAGTTTGTACATCCAAATCATACAAATTCAATTAAGTAGGACTTATTGACATAAGATTAAACATATTTGGGTTAAAGAGACCTTAAATTTGCTCAATAAGCCTAACAATAAGCAGAACTCTAGTTTATTTTAATGAAAATAGAAACTGACAATTATGTTCTCAACATGTACTTAATATTTTAACGAGAGATTTAATGTTGTTCATCTTATCAAACAGAAACTTACATATAAAATAACATACATATAAAACACATAATTCACATACATAATATATCAAACATATATTCAAACATGCAACTTATGCCCTCGTAATTAATCATATGCATAAAATATCAAGTTTTGTTTGATTATATTTATTGATCTTTATAACCTAAAATAATATTTCTAACTCTTTAAAAGTCAATGTATCTAGTACACAAGGCTCTTTGCTTTGCGGGAGTCTAAGAAGGGTCATAATGTACATAGCTTTCCCTTCGTATTTTTACAAAAAGGCCGTTTAATGTTTCCAACTCTTTGAAATATTAAATTAGATTAAACTCATTGATTCCTTAATAAATCAAATTCTATTCCAAATAGAAATTTAATTTGATTTGAAAAGATTTGTCAAAATTAAATAAAACACTTTAAATTTAGTAAAGAAAGTCATTTATATTATTTATGTAGAGATTAATTTCTTAATTAATTATAAAATCTTTCTTTAATAAACAGAACACTATTGTTCAAAAATATTAAAGAAAGCTCAATATTCTTAATTAATAAATAAAAGCACTTTTCAAATTTTAATCAAGAAAAATACTCTTTCTAATAAATCAAGAAACTTACTATCTGTAATAAAGAAATAATTTTTAAATAAATAGAATAATAATTCTCTAAAAAATAAAATCATAAATTTAATTATCTCAATCAAATTGAAATAAAGAAACTTTAATTAACAAACACATTTTTAATTACTTAAAGAAACATTTTTCTTAATTTTAATGAGTCTATTCAATTAATTTCAATCTAATTGAAATATAATTTATTAATTAATTTTAGAATCAAATTTTCTAAAATTTAAATAAGAATCAATTTAATTATTAATCTTAATATTTTAAAAATAATTAATAATATTAAAATTAAAATCTCATCTTAATTAATGCAATCTCATTATATTAATTATTTAGCTAATTTAATTATAAAAGATAACTTTTTTAAGCATTTGCTTAATTCTAATTATTAATTTGATGATTTAATTTAATTTAATAATTCAACTCATTAAAATATTAACCTAAGTTCCAAAACATTTATAATAAAATTAACCCTTTGAAAACAAAATTTAACCAATTAGAAAACACTTTTTTCCAAATTTATTAGGAGTTTAGACCAACTTAATCCCAATTAAATTAAAACGAAAGGTTTAAAACCTATAATAGTTAAAATAAAAGGAGGGGGACTATCTGGCACGTGCGATACACGTGCCAGAACATTTTCAGTAAGGCGCATGCACATTTGCAGACGACGAGTCCCATGTGGGTCGCATCATTTTTTCAACTAAGATTTTCTATATTTTCACATCATCTGCTCCCAGTTACGTCTCCAGCAGCCACGACCTTGGCTATCCAACGATTCTTATCCCACATGTGTCGTTTGTGCCACCAAGGTTCTTCCTTTCCTTTGGTATCTGGCTTCTTCCTTTTGTGGGTAAGTTATCACCTCTCATTAGTGGCGATACGCATCAGGTCTTTGGGGGACTATTGCCCTCGATCAGTGATGAGATAGTCATTATCTTTGTCGCCTGCGATAGACAAGTAGCTTCAACATGGGGCGATTCTTGCCTTCACCAGTCACTACTGTCTTCACCACTGGTGGAAGAATGATCTTCGTGTGGCCGTGGAACGAGGCTTCTCAGCCTTATCCACCAACCTATTCACACAATCATGTAAAACCCAGAAAAACACATAAAATTAGGAACACGTATAAGTTTTATCACAAAAGTTTCCAGACACTTCAAAGCTAAAGTTAAGCAAGGTATATTGATTTTCATATTTCAATAAACAAGAATACAACCCTAGTTGTTTTAGCCAATTTCTAGAAAAAGACAAGGCATGCGTATATTTGAATTTTCATAATCATGAACAAAGCATACAAGGCTTTGCATTATTAACCAAGGAAAAGCCTTAATTTGTATTCGACAAATTCATTAATTAATTAAAATTTTAAGCCTTATTATTTTTTATCAAATCAATAATAATCAATCCAATTTAACCAAATTATAGAATTAAAAAGTCAGCCTTAATGTCACTGTTGAAAAATTAGACCAGGATTTGATCCAGTGAAATAACTATGCAATTTTTTTGTTTTGATTTCTTGATAGCCAAGATCACTTAATATTATATAAAATGATTAACACATAAATTATAATAAAGTGTAAATTTTAATTCATATCTTATTCCGAAGCTTGAACCTTTTCTTATCGTATCCCTTGAATCATTTCTAAAATTGGTTAATCTCAATCACTATAGTCTCACAAGTGTCTGACCTCTAATAAGCTTATACTTATTTATAATTGGTTTTTGGATATTTTAGAAATTAAATTGAAATTAAAGTCTAATTTCAACAAAATTTGATTAGAATTACAAATAATTCTAGTTGAATACCATGTATGCCAATTAAGATCTAATATCTCATATTGATCCTTATTTACTTATTCATAAAGTTTCTCAAACTTAACAATCAATTCCAACTTATTTAAAATAACTTTTCTGTCTTCAACTCATTCTTTATGTGTAACCTATTAAATTCCTAAATATATTGGCAATTTATATAAATTATAATCCTAAATCATATTTAGAATTAGATAAATTAAACTCTTTTAATTTATCATTAATTCTCTAATTTAATAATTTATATCCATAGATTAGGATTGATGTCTAGCAACATATCACGACCACCCAAATATTTAGAAGTGTCAAAGTGGTTTTGAATAACTATTCTATGCATGATTTTTTTATATAAGTCAATCATTTCATCACATAATGTTTCGATTAGACATAAAGCATGGAATTAATGCATAGAGCTTGCAATTAATATCTACTCTATTTTGAGTCCAGTCATGATAGTTTTCCATTATTAGCTATTGAGTATTGATTCAATTAATGACATTTATAAACTATTTTACAAAGTATCATTCTACCTTGGCCAAGAATTTTTCGAATCAATATAATGAAACATTCTTTCTAATTATTTTAGGGTGATGAATCTTATATTGATTGTTCAACTACACCTTTATATAGTTTATGTTACATCTAATGATTACCGTTTGAGTTGTCCTTGACTAGAATAGGTCATAAGTAATATTAAAATATAACAATCCCTATACAAGATAACTTTGGAGATCTCAAGTAAAAGTATTACTTATATAATCATCACAATGAGAATTTTCATTAGACATACAAGTAATGATCCAAATAGATTTCTTATATGAGGTCAGCTCAATGAACTTGTTCTCTAACAAACACCTACATATTTGTTTAACTATCTCTACACTTTAGTCTATAAGATCAACTGCTTCCTTCATAAGAAAAAAACGTAACATATGCTAATCTTTTTATATTTTATTAATGTTCAGTTTTAATAAAACAATAACTAAGAATAATTTAGAGAAAATACATAAATACAATATGAGTCTCATAATTATAGTTCTATCATAATTTCATTCGCAATGTATAATTATCTAATATACTTTGTCATATACATCTAAATATGTATAAGATAAAGAATATCTTTAAATTATTTTATCACTAAATTATAACTAATTAGTTGGTTGTAGGGCATAAATTAACACACCATAGACGTTGATAAGATCCTTCCTTTTAGTTTAGTAGCACCTTAGGATGGCATAGCCTTAACCTTAAAGTTAAAGTTAAGGGCGAGGTTCAGAACAGAATGTGATATGATGAGATAGAATGCAATAGAAAGAAAGACACAGGGAACGGGTTTCCTACTCTTAACGGTCAAAGTGAACCCTTTCATTCCAAATTCTTGTTTAACGTATATGATGATTCACGTTAGTAACATTAAAAGTAAAATCAACGGCAGACTATATTTGTAATAAATCAAAACTTGTATTAGTAATGGTCAAACATATTTTGTTCACCACGAGGGCAAAAGACATGAATAAAATAATATTGTTTTGATTAATTGATTTGAAATTAATTCTTCAACCATCGAGTAAAATATTTTTGTTTTGGCTTGCAGTAGTTCAAACTAAGTCGAAGGTAAGTAAGTTTCTTTAGCTCAAATCCATTCAAATCAAGTTTTAATCGTCAAATTTAAGCTAGATTTTGGTCAAATTTTCAATCTTAATTAGAACTTTGATTATTTTATTAATATTTTTATAATTCTGACTGATATTGAGATTATGAGTCTTCGATACGTTGGTTCACCAATGTTACTGCACATCTATTACACGGCAGATCAGGGATAGAAATAGACTTAATAAGAATAGCTCAAGTTCATTGCACCAATCTAAAGTTAGTGAATAAAAGTTGATTTGAACATTCAGAACTTTAAAAGAAAGTTCGTATTTTAGATTTAAGAGTATTAACCCAACCAAAGCTCATACCAAACTCAATTAGACTTCTGATCGTACTCGATTATATAAAAATTTAACATTTGGACTCAACTTATTATCAATCTTAAATAGAAAGTGCAGATGACGAAAATAAAAGGATTATATGCATGTGATAGAATTATTGTGTTAAATGCAATTAGTTTATTACTATCCAATCTACTTCATAATGCTCATTTCGAAATGCAATGTCCAATCCTGAAGGAAAGCTTCTAGGTGGACAGCTTGTTGTACGCAAAGAAACAACCAATTATCAGCAATTATCTTCATTAAGAGAGTGTCTTATGTCAACGTTAATGGACCTATGTTCAACCTAACTCATTGTCGCTCTTATTAACAATCCTCAAATACCTGAATTTTTTTTTAAAAAGTCTTAAATTGTTATTATTAAATGTCTAACTTCACAATTATAACATATATAATTTGATCCCTATCTTTAACGCTTTTATTAATTTAACTTACATGGCATGTTTGTATCGCATAAGCCAATAATATAAGGATATATGTAATTGTCTTTAAATTTTGAATTTAAATTAAATGAAATTAATTTCGAAAACAAAAAAGGGATTAAATTGAATCGACATTTATAGTATTTCGACAAGAGAATTTAACAAAAACATTGAGAAAGAGATGATTGTGGCTTATTGTTTTATAGGATATTATATTTATTCAGAAGAGTTTAGGTAAGACTTTTAAAGTAACTCATGAGGAGAAAAAGCAGGTTATTGAAAAAGAATCCCAACAATTCCCTAATCCTTAACGAAGTTGCTTCTTCAAAATCTAATGAACTACAATGATTACTTAAGATCGTGTTACTAATTTGTGGCGTCATAATAGAATTTCTGCTACTCAGTCATCAAAGCCTAAAAAATCTTCCAATGTCCCATTATTCTTTCCATGTGTTATTGGGACATAACTCTCATTGTTTAAGTGTAAAAGTTTCATGCAAAAGCATTTTATACAGAAGTGAAATATTTTAAAAATCTTGTCATCAATCCCTCAAACATGATCAATTGAGTTACGGGCAGATATTTCAGTAAAATTTTTTATCTTATTAATTTGCTCTTGTATAATTCCTGATGAAGACGTGGAGGAGATCGCAAGGTGGACAATTTTAGAAGAGACTCCCTATTCATTAAAAATAGTAGATCACTAAAATTCTAGAATTAGAAAAGAAGAATTTATCTTTTTTATTCAAAATCTTTACTTAATTTATCTCATTGATCTTATTCTTATCATATTTTAACATATTAAAATATGATAATGAGATTCTTATCATGTGTAATTATGTTAGTATCTAAATAATCCCTAGTCATAGGATCAATAAGACAGGACATTATTAATCCAAATAGACTAGCACATGTTATACTCCTTGATTTGATCGAGCAGTGGATCGTACAAACTGTAAATATGAGATATTTAGAGTTAACATGAGGATGCTTACTAAAAGTAGTAAATACATCGAATGACTCGCAATGAGATTATCAGATAAATGATCTATCAAATGTCAATGATTAATCTCATCATAGCAATGGTGCAAATATTCTTAGACTTGAGGTACTCAAGGATATCTTAGATACTAGTACTGTGCTTTGACATCATTCCTTATTACCTCAAGACGAGGTCGCTCTTAACGTGGTAATTGGATACATCTATTGGTATTCGAAGGTAATTTGGTAGCCAATAAAAAATTCATCACTCCTAATAGAAAGAAATGATACCCACGACCTCTTGTCAGGTCATTACTCAGGAGTCTCTGGTCAAAGCACTTATGTGTCATAAAGAGAGTCTTCAATGACACATAAAGTAATGAGATCCAAGGACAAGAACTAACATCACTTGGACTAGCTGTAATGTAGTTAGTCTAGTGGGAGTTGACTCATAGCCTATACTCTGAACCAAGTAGGGTATAGTATAGTGAAAGGACAAATTGCACGGTAATTGTCTATAGAAAGGTTCATAAGTTGGATAATTAACTATCGAAGAGTTCATGTGTTACTCTACTTATATTCTCGCAAATTGGCATCATAAAACGCTTTATGATTTGCTTGAATTAAGAGTTAATTCAAGTACCTAAAATAACCAAAAACCTAAAGGTCACACGCATAAAAGATCGAATGAAAAATATAGTGTGTATGGCTAATTTTAAGTAGGCCACGATTGTGGCCTATGAGCCTGCTTTTAAGTAGGCCAAGATCATGGCTCATTGGCCACGATCGTGATCGAGGGCACGAATGAATACATAAGTGAGTTCTTCACTTATGTACACAAGAGTCTTACCAATTCTTT
>JANZXR010000135.1:1012-13046 GCA_027575705.1 Erythroxylum echinodendron | reverse complement strand
TTGAAAGTAAAAAAAAAATCTCAAAACATATTTTGAAATGTCTCCCATCTAGAGGCTCTAATTTAGTAAGGTCAGGTATAATTTTCGGGGCCATATTGAAAGAGGTAGAACCTACATTTGTCTCATTCACAGACGACATAGTTCCAACTTATATCAAAATTAAATACACAATAGTAAAAACAAAATGTAGAAATTTTCAACAACCAGTAGCAAGTAGAACAATATAATTTTTGACAACAGTAGTAACGCATCAAATAAATTTTCCGACTTAGATTGTTAGCGAAAATAACAATAATAATTAAATTGAAACAGCTTATCTGAAAACAAGGAGTAGTAAAAATCACTACCCTAAGTTGAAAATTTTTCGTCTACGATGCAGCAGGACAATGAGATCCGGCCCAAAGGTTAACGTTTTTTTTCACCAACTTCGATGCACTCCAAAGGGTGGAATAGGAACTGTCTTTGAAATTAAAGAAAGATAGATAAATGCTGAATTAATGAGTAAGAGAAAAGACATGTGTAAAGTGTTTGTATGTATAGGAAAATGCTTGAGCAAATGCATTATTCCTCTCTTAAGCAAATGCATGACTCTTATATATAAAAGAAACAAAGTGAACGTTGGCTATAGGAGAAAGAAACGTTGGAGCATAATAATGGCTAAATATTATAGCTGTTGAAGAATAATAATAGTTGACATTGGTAGGGTCCAAGTTATGGACCTATACCAACAAATGATATCAATAAACTTAGTAAAAAAGATTAAATCTTAAATTAAATAATCGAGATAACTACAACTATTCAATTTAGTTTTTTTGTCTATCATAAGTTAAATGTAGAAATTCATAATAACTTATTTGCTCTTTGTACTAATCCTTCATGACAATTACCGATAATTGAATTTATAGATAGTAATAGAATAATCAACATCAAATTAAATTGTTAAATTAATCAATATTAATCGTTCATCAAATATAAGAACTCACAATAAAAAATATTTGAATCAAAATATGAATAAAAAGTTTAGAACGCAAAATCTCACAAGGTTACAACTAGAATATCGAATCCCCTTGAATCATAATAATTGAGTTTACCCATACATGACTTTTACACCAACAATAAAAATAGAAGAAAAACAAAGAATTAAGAGAAAAGTAAGAAGAGAATTATTCCTTTTATTGTGAAAAATGTCCATCTTATAGAGTTTTCTATTCTAATCATAATCTAATTATATCGAGCAAAGATATATATCTGAAATAAATTCAAATTCAAACCTCTACGTGATAAGAATAGAAAGAAGCTTTCTGGTTAAAATTCAACATAAGAGTACATCAATCTCTTCACTTCATTACCAATAATGTCTCAATTTGACCTTCAAAGCAAAAAGTAAAGTAGATGATGTTAAATGCTATGCCTACCTCGAAATGAAGCCATAAAGTTTTATGTATAAATAGTACATGGTTTCCCACAGCGTACGCAGCATAGCTTGGTTTGGTGCTAATGTCAAGGCTCAAAATCAGTGATGTGGTTGTTGACTTCTGGTGTTCCTTTTTCCGTGATACGAAAATGATTATGCCTTTCCAGGACATCAACATTAATAGCAACAAAAATAATAATATTTTTAATGAAACTCTATTGAGGTATTATCTAATTAATAGAAAAATGGTCGAAAGTGCATTTTATATATTAACAAATATAATATAATATAATTTTAAATTTTGCCTTGCTGAACCATTCAAATTGAATCCTAATACTTTTGAAATACTCTGAGCAAATTCTAAATAAACAGAAAATTTAACATAACTAAGTCTCTGTGAATTAAATATCATATTAACATGATATTATTTTTTTATATTTTTAAATGAAAAATAAATCTCACCATCACAAGTTAGAGAATCTTATATTAATTAAATATGAAAATATTAAAAGATTTATAAGTGTTAAGGGACAACTATCCAAATAACTAGTTATTTGGTAATAGTTGACCTAAGTTCAATTTTTGTTAATGGGTTCTACACAATTCTTGTTAATGAGCTCTACACTATACTTATATTAAAAATTCTAATATAATATTAGAACATATTTGTTCCGGATTAGTAATTTTCCGATTGCCCATGTGGATATTCAATCCCAACAGTCGGCTTGGTTATCACTTCATTTATTTCAAGTGACAATTAGATGTCCAGTCCCAATGGCACGTGAAGAGGAGTGCTAGAGAATCTCATATTGACTAAACATG
This sequence comes from Erythroxylum echinodendron, assembly GCA_027575705.1. Classification (NCBI taxonomy): domain Eukaryota; kingdom Viridiplantae; phylum Streptophyta; class Magnoliopsida; order Malpighiales; family Erythroxylaceae; genus Erythroxylum; species Erythroxylum echinodendron. The sequence goes on along the minus strand of JANZXR010000135.1, from coordinate 10,810 downwards.
AAAATATTAAAGGGTTTATAAGTGGTGAGAGTTAATTATCCAAATGATTAATTATCGTCATTTTGACAATATTTGACCTAAGTTCGATTTTTGTTAATAGACTCTACACTCTAACCATATTAAAAATTAAAATACCGTAAGTTAAATATCATATTAACATGACATTATTTTTATATTTTTTAAATAAGAAATAGATCTTACAATCACATCATTATTTTTTAAAAAATATTCATAATTATAATTTTTTACTAAAAAAAATTATAAAGATCTGTGTTGCAAATTAAAGATTACATCCTGAAAATAAATAGGAGATAGATACATGTCCCTTTCGCCAAAACAATTTCATCAACAAGCAATGAGATCTGACCCATCAAATACAATTTCACTGCCTGAACAAAATAAGTTCTATACAAAGACATAGCTGTAACAGCAATTCTATGGCAAAACCTGCAGGAACTAACACGCAGGTGAAGAAAACTCTACATCAATCCTAAGTTTATCAACAGCTTCTGCAATGTTTTACGACCCCATTGAATGTCATTTTCCACAATACTGTTTCCATTTGGCTCTGCTTGATGATGATTTTCCTCTCTTGATACTAACTCTTGCTTCAGATTCTCTTCAGGCTGCACCTCACCGTTAAATGCCTGACTCTGTTCTTCTTGCTTCTGGTTTAACTAAAATTTACAGGCTCAGTTAATTGCCAGGAAAGTGGGGAAAAAAAAAGGAAAAGAAAAGATGAAACACAAGCGTTTAGTTACTGCAAAGTGACTACTGTTACAAGTTTCAGGAATCTGATATACAGGTTTGATGAACATTATTCTAATGTTCTTTTAATTAGCAAATTTCTTTTCTCTGTGGATGGATTCTTTATGCAGATTCTTGTGATCATGCCTTTTCATTCAGTGTTCTTAGGCCTTGCATTAATAATTTACAATCAAACTTGTGATGCTGCTTGTTTTTTATTTCAGTATTTATTTTTCCAAAGTTTTCAATTAAGTTTCAATTTTTTAAATAAATGAGATAAAATTGTCTCCATTAGTATTTTATTAAATATATAAGAATCAAATTGTCTCCATTAATATTTTATTAAATATATAAGAATCAACTCTCCATATGTCAATCTTCACATCCCTTATTACATTGGAAAGTCTGACAGCAGGAAGATGAAAGGCAAGTGCAGGAAATTTTGGATAGCTGATAAGAAAACAAGTAGAGCAATGCATCATAAACTCTGAATGACCATTCCATTTATTCAATCTTTCATATTCTACAAAACATTAACTTAGATAATAAACTTTCAGTAGCATTTCCCCCCGAAATGGAGACTGGAAGATGGATGCTGCTATTTCATTAGTAGTAAACTTAGTAGAAATGAAGGACCATAGAGCATCAAATTCATTTAGCAATTACCTCAGGCAAGTTCTGATTCTTAACTTCACTAACTCCAACTGACGCATCAAATGCAGTACTTGTCTCACCTTCATCATCTGTTGTTACTTCACCAGAGATTGCTGACATTGGAGATAGACCAGGTACCAGAACAGGATCTCCTGCATGTGTAACCAGATTTTCGTGGAAAGTAACACTTTCTGAGATTTCTGTCACAGTTCTGGCATTATTTCCTATAATAGCTGTCTCTTCTAAAGGAGAGCTACTGTCAACTATTGGGCACTCTTTACTTGCTAGTGATGGTTCCTGTTCAGGATCTGCATCAGCGGTGGTAGTTCCTTCATTTGAACCGAGAAACTGTTGCACATTTTGAAGTGTCAAGTTCTCAGCTACTATTAGCATTTCAGGTTTTGCAGTAAGCAATTCGTTTCCATTAGCACATGGTTCTTCCTCAGTTATTTTCTGATCTTCAGGAGCTTCCCAATCTTCCAACACAACAATGGTGTTATCAGTTTCCCAGGTCTGGAGTACTCGATCAGGTCCTGGTTGCCATATAATACTCCCTGTGATTCCTCTGAGTACAAACTTGAACTGAACAACTTTTGCAGTTGGAACATCCTATACCAGAAATCAAGCAATCAGTATCACTTGAAAGTGAAAAAAACATGTATGAATTCTTGAAAATTTTCTAGCTTTCTGCTTACTAGTTCAATAGTCCAATAGTGCCCATCTGACCAGTTCATTGGTATAGCTTTTGTGGGATCCCACAAGCCAAGCATAGGATCCTCCCCAACTATCAGAAATTGTTCTCCAAAGGAGCATTCTTTCTGTAGCAGGAACTTGACACGGGCCGTCTTTGATTGATCTGAAGAACAGAGATCAGTCACATACATGAACTAAGAACTCAGACTCAGAATAAGAAATGAGCTGAATCAGAACCAGAATAAGAAGAACTTACACGTTGCTGCTCCGTTCTGGGTTTCTGCAGTTTCCACATCCACCTACAAGAGATGAAAACCAGTTCCAATTTCAGGTGATTTCTTTATTCACGAAAACAAATCAGTACGAAGAGAAAGTTTCTTGAACATTGTTCTGATTCTCCTCCAAGCTTGAAACTTTGCTGGACTCGAACGAAAATAAAGAGACTAAAAACGAAAGACAAGAGTTCGTGAGTTCATACCTGAATGTCGGGAGATGGAGAAGAAGAAGAAGATGCAGAAACAGGAAGGTAAGCTTTCTGTTTCATTATCAAATGCAAGAAGCCAACTTTATTAACAATCTTCTTAGAAGGAAGCAAGAAACTGACTTCGTGCCTGTTGACACTAAACTCCCTGAAAGAGCAAAACCCCTTTTCTTCATTTCTGCTAAACACGAGATTGGCGCAAGAACCTGCAAGAGTTGTCATCACTGTCTCAATAATTAATCAAGCACACAGTTGCGCTCCTAAGAAAGAGAGGAATATAATGATGACTACGAATCCGGAAACGGGTTTTGTATGATTCTGTTGAAAATTTAATTTGGTTCTATGGGATAGGTGGGAGGATCTAAAAGACCGTGTTCTGACGACACGTGGTCCGTGACTTGATTCCTGCACATCTGGGGTGAGAATCTCGAGTCCAAGACTCCCAAGTGCTAATTTCCACGCACTTTGGAGCAAGTAAATGTATGCTACTTAAGATGCTTCTCTTTAATGTGACTATCGGTTAACGACTTGTCCTGCTTCTCTATTACTCTCACGAGGCATCACTTTGGAGAAGGTATTCTCTTTAATATGGAAACATTAAATTTTTAATGTAAGAGGCATCACTTTGGAGAAGGTATTCTCTTTAATATGGAAACATTAAATTTTTAATGTAACTTATATTTTAAATATAAAATTTGAATTATAAAATTATTATAATTTATAATCAAATATATTTTAAAATAATCAATTGTTAAATCAATATTTAAAAAATAAGATCAGAAGTTAAACTGATAAATCAAGAGATTTAAGATTTAACAGGTCGTTGGGAAACTTTTGAATTGGATTTATTGACGAATTAAATCCAATTACATTTGTGGGATTGAATTAAATTCGATTTATACTGTCTGAATAAATCTATAAATATTAGAATTGAATTCAATTACATTATTTGGAACGTAATAAAAATGAATTCAACTACTTCATATGATCTTTTTATCCTTAACTAAAAATAGTCTGTAATCAATATGTGTGTTTTGTAGTAATTTGCATATTTATGATGTGTATATTTAGAAATTTTTTTTAATGTTTTGAAAAGAATTGACTCTTCAATTCACACACCAAATCGGACCATTTGAGATATGAATTGAATTCATACAAAAATGAAATTCAATTACGTTTCTTAATTCAAGTCATTTTTTTAATATTTCAAATGCATGAATTGAATTCAATTATATAAAATTAATAAATTGAATCCAATTTATTAAATTCTAAACAACCTGTAAAAGATTCAATTGAAAGAGAGTTTTGGAGCGACGGATAAAAATTACTCTTTTGTGATGATGATGACTCTGCTAAAACACTTACAAAACAAAGAACCCTGCATATTTAGAGATTAATTGAATTACTTTAATTTATAAAAATTAACCATTAATTAATTTTTATTATTTCTCACTTGCTTTTTTCTTTATGAATTATGTTATTCATTTGCATAATCATCTCAGGGTAGAGGTCGAAGCAATGACTTTGTTAAATTGAAAACCCACTCTTGATAGTCACAGTCAACTGGTGCTATATTCTTGGACTGGAAGTAGCCATTGTAACTGAAAAGGAATAGCCTGTGATAGCTCTAGAATTGTTGTCTCTTTCAACCTTTCACTTTATCGTTTAGCAAGTACACTTTAAAATCTCAACTTCTCTTCTTTCCCTAACCTCATTCGTCTTGACCTTTCCCTCAATTTATTCTGCAGATCCGTGCCACCACAGATTGTTAACCTTTTCAAACTTATCCTGCTCGATTTGTCCTACAATCTTCTTTTTGAGAATCTTCCATCTGAGATTGAAAAGTTGGCAAATTTGTTGTACATGTGGCTTGGTGTCAATCAGCTTTCTGGTTCCATTCCTGAAGATTTAGGCTTGCTAACATCTCTTAAATCTTTTGATTTATCCAGTAATTATTTCACAGGTTCCATCCCTTCTATTCAAAACTTGACTAACTTATTGCGCATTCATCTCGATGTAAAAGCTTTTGAATTGGCTTCGTCGAGTTCATCTACTGGAGAGTGAAGCTTTTTCTCAGCAACAACCTGTCCGGTGGACAATTCAGCTTTGTAGACACTTCCATGACCCCCTTGTCCAACGCAAAACTTGGGATCGAGTCCTTCTGTGGCTTCGATAATGCTTTGGTACCTTATTTTCCCGTCATAGCGCCACACTTGAAAAAGATACCCCTTTTCTGCTTCTGCATCTACTTTTCTTTTCTTCACGTCTCAACTATAATCAGAAGAAGCAGTGAGCAGAGAGCTGAGACTATAGGAAAAATAATTAGGTTTCTGACCCGTTCTCGTCTTGATCTGTGGAATGTTGTTGGAGGACAAGGTTTCAAATCAGTAGCATTTCCGCGCAAGCCTTTGTTATTCCTCGAGGCCTCAAATGGCGCATTGTGGAAGGCACTAAGGTCAGGAATGGCACCATCTAGTTGATTACAGGGTAATTTAACAGTTGTCAAACTCCTTACGGGGTCAAAATCTGATGGAATTGAACCAGACAAATTGTTGCGTGAAAGATTCAATGTCTAAGACTTTCAATCCATCTAGTTGCTGTGGTGTTTTTCCTGTCAACTGATTCTGACTAAGATCAAGTGTCTGAAGCGAATTCAAATTACCGATCTCAGGTGGGATATGGTTCTTGAATTTATTCGTACTCAAATTCAAATCCAACAGTTTCATGCATTGTCCCAATTTTCCAGAGATGGAGCCAATCAAGTTGCTTGCAGCCAAATTAAGATATTGGAGAAGAGAGAACGTCCCAATTTCCAAAGGAATGGTTCCCGAAAGCTTGTTGTTATTCAACAAAAGGTTGAAAAAATAACGTCAAGTTCTGCAGTTCCTTTGGAATCTCTCCTACTAGCTGATTAAAGGAAAGGTCAAGACATTGTAACCTCGTTACTATAAAGATTGTGTTGAATGAGTTGTCTTTTATTCATCACTGATATCGTATATTTATATACAACTGGGAGTTCTACTTTCTCTCCAAGATAAGGACTAGAGTACATGATATACATGGTTAAGATACACGATAATATGGTTAAGATATATGATAAGAACTGCCACTAATGTAGAGATAATCATGGTAAATATACAGACGTTATTTACATTCCATAGCCCCCCTCAAGATGGAGCTCCGAGAGGAGAGGCCAATCTTGTCTCGGAACAGAAGAAATGGTGGTCGAGGTAGTGGCTTGGTAAGTGCATCCGCTAGTTGATCTTTGGAGGAGACAGGCGTAACTCGTAGGGAACCTGACTGGACTTGCTCTCGAATGAAGTGAAAATCGATGGCAATATGCTTCATACGGGAGTGAAAAACTGGATTCGAGCAAAGGTGAGTAGTGCCGATATTGTCACAATAAATCACAGGCTTAGTGGGAGTAAGAATTCCAAGTTCAGTCAGTAGAGAGCATACCCAGCGCAATTCTGCAGCAGTGGAGGCCACAGACCGATATTCAGCTTCAGTGGATGACCTGGCGACGGTTCTTAGTTTCTTGGAGCTCCAGGAGACGAGACTGTTGCCAAGAAACACTAAGTAGGCCCCAGTGGAGGTATAATCATCACGATTGCCAGCCCAGTCCGCATCGGAAAAAGCATGCAGTGCAAGAGAAGGAGTTCTCCGAATGGGAAGTGATAAGTCCAATGTGCCACGAAGATAGCGAAGAAGTCGTTTAGTGGCAAGCCAATGAAGTGATGTTGGACAATGCATGAATTGCGACAATTTATTCACAGCGAAGGCAATGTCGGGGCGAGTAAGCGTGAGATACTGAAGTCTGCCAATGACCAAACGATACTCGAAGGGATCTGGCAATGGAGAACCCGACATGAGCTGAAGCCGAGAGTCAGTTGCCATCAGAGTGAGGGCCAGTTTGGAGTCAATCATATGTACTCGAGTGAGAAGATCAACAATGTACTTGCGCTGGGAGAGAAGTAGACCTGTGGGGTGTGGAAGGACTTCAATGCCAAGAAAGTAGGTCAGTGGACCAAGATCTTTAATGGAGAACCTGGTAGAGACACTGTTAATGAATTGCTGAACCAAGGTAGGATCTGGACCAGTGACAATAATGTCATCAACATAGACTAACACATACATCTGAATGTTGGACCGATGAAGGATGAATAATGATGTGTCAGACTGAGAATTGAGAAACCCTAAGTCCAGAAGAAATTGCCGTAGTTCAGAATACCAAGCCCGAGGTGCTTGTTTAAGACCGTAAATGGCTTTGTGCAGTTTGCAGACATATGTGGGAGCATCTTTGTTAACAAAGCCAGGCGGTTGAGTCATGTAGACATTTTCATGTAGGCGGCCTTGGAGGAAGGCATTGTTCACATCCAGTTGACGAAGGCTCCATCCTTTGCTAACTGCAATAGTCAAAACAATTCGGATGGTGGTAGGTTTGATGACTGGACTGAAGGTATCATGGTAGTCGACCCTTGGACGTTGATGGAAGCCCTTAGCCACCAGACGAGCTTTATACCTGTCAACATTACCATTAGAGAGATATTTAGTACGAAATATCCATTTACAGCCAACAAGGTTGGTTGCCTCCTCCGGCGAAACCAATTCCCAAGTACCATTGCAGATGAGGGCATCAAATTCCTCAGCCATGGCAGAGCGCCACTTGACATCTCGAAGAGCCTCGGTGATGGTGTGAGGTTCAGCATGAAGAAGAGCGCTAGAGGTGGTGGAGTATGCAAACTTAGGGTTTGGTTTGTAAATGTGATTTTTTGATCGGGTTTGCATGGGATGGGTGTTAGGTGCTAATGGAGGGAGGACAGAATGGGTTGAGGATAGAGCATTCTCCATACTGGAAGGTGAGATAGACACTGGAGGGGACGCAGTGGGAGTAGGCAATCTAGGAACCGAGTTGACAGGGGTGGTAGACACAGGTAGAATATAGAATGGGGGGAGCCAAGAGTCCGAAGTACCTTCATCCGGACGAGGAAGTGATGGTGTAACAGATTGCATAGGAAATTCATCCTCAACGAAACGAACATGGCGGGAGGTAAAAATACAAGAGGTGTATAAATCAAGGCAGAAGTATGCACTTTGTGAGGTGGAGTAGCCTAGGAAAACACAAGGTTTGGAACGGAAGGCTAGTTTGTGAGGGGAGTATGGACGTAACCAAGGGAAGCAGAGGCAACCGAAGACTTTTAATTTTTCGTAATTCGGTGGACGATTGAATAGCCGAAGGTAAGGAGAATCCATAGCTAGAGTTGGGGTTGGTAACCTGTTTATGAGGTAAACGGCGGTTGAAAAAGCATAGTTCCAGTAGGAGAGTGGCATGGCAGCTTGATGTAATAGTGAGAGCCCAGTTTCGACTATGTGTCTATGACGGCGTTCGGCAAAACCGTTGTGCTCCGGAGTGTGAGGTGGGCTAGTATAATGAGAAATTCCCGAGTCAGATAAAAAGGAGGACATGGCAAGATACTCCCCACCGTTATCACTGTAGAGAGTTTTGATTTTGGTAGAAAACAAATCCTCAGCTAGAAGTTTGAATTTTTTAAAAATAGGCAAAACATCAGACTTCCTGTGTAGCGGAAAATACCAAATATATCTAGTATGGTGATCAATAAAAACCACATAATACTTAAAATGATCAACAGACACAAGCGGGGAAGTCCATACATCCGAATAAATAAGTTCCAAGGGATGATTAGATTTCAAGGTAGACCGATAAAACGGCAATTTATGACTTTTGCTACTTAGACAAGCAGTGCATGATTTATTTTCAGAAATAGAAGAAACAGGAATTTTGAAAGATTGAGCAACATGTCGGACAATGGCAGGAGCAGGATGTCCGAGTCGGCTATGCCAAAAGGAGAACGGCACACGCACACTGGTAAGATGCAGCACCGGAGCAGCAGAATTGGAAACGGATGGCCATTCATACAGGCCATGTTTAAGAAGACCCTTCAGGAGTATTGTTCCTGTTGTTAGATCCTTCACGAAGAAAGCAAAAGGAGTGAATTCAATGGACGCATGATTTGTAGAGCAAAACTTAGCAACTGAAATTAAGTTACGTTTCAAAGAAGGAACACATAACACATTATGAAGGTTAGACTGATGATGAGAGGAGGAAGGAAGAGTAGAGGAACCAGTATGTGTTATGGAGTGGGAGGAACCATCACCGAGGAGGACATCGTCGGAGGCCTGATAGGGAGTATGTAGAGCCAAGTTTTGCAGATCAGCCGTAACATGGTGGCTAGCTCCACTGTCGAGCAGCCATGTTTGATCCTGAGGTTGAAGAGGTGCTGCAAAATGGGCAGTGGGCTGCCAAGGTGTAGCTGCTCTGGGAGTAGAGATCCGAGAGATAGTAGATGGTCGAGGTCCAGCGGCAGCAGGAGCGGACTGTGCAAACAAGTGACCAAACTGTGGACATTGAAGCACTTTGTGACCTTAGATCCCACAGGCTTGACAATAGCCCTGATACGGACGTCTAGAACCTGAAGATTGGAGAGTAGGGGAGCGTGCACTTGGAGCTGCTGAGGTTACATTTCTAGAAGGCTGCCACGGCTTCCCTCTAGCAGACGTGGGAGTTGCATGTACTGAGATGGGCATAGCAGGTGAAGGCAGGAGGTTGTTTTGCCGAATAAGGACTTCATGATTGAGAAGTTTTTCAAGTAATTCAGCATAGGAGGGGCAGGTGTCTCGTGCATGCATTGCATCAACAATCGGTTTGTATACTTCGTCAAGACCATCCAGGATGCTATCAACTAGATCTTCCTGATCCACGGGTTTGCCAAGAATGGCAAGTTCATCGGCTTTATTGCGGATAAAGTTCATGTATTCAGAGATGGAGCGACCAGCTTGTGAAGGACGCCGAATTTGATCACGTAACTGCTTGATGTGGCCACGTGATGGCAGAGCATAAGTTGCTGCGAGAGTGTCCCAAACATCTCGAGCGGTTAGAGCTGTGTTGACATTCGGTGCAACCGTGGGGGTGAGAGAGCCCACAAGAACAGCAAAAATTAATTGATCCTGGCGAAACCAGGTATCATATCGTGGATTGCGGACAAAATTGCCTTCGACAATAATAGTTTGCTGTGGGGGAGGAATGGATCCATCGACATAGCCTAGAAGGTCATAGCCCCGAAAGAGCGCTTGAAACTGAATTTTCCAGGTCAAGTAATTGGCACCATTAAGCTTGACAGTGGATTGAGCTGGGGGATTGATGA
>JANZXR010000134.1:23171-42654 GCA_027575705.1 Erythroxylum echinodendron | reverse complement strand
CGAAGCTTATACTTGGCTAAAGAGACAAGTCCCACCTGTGAGATGGGCGTTGAGTAAAGATGGAGGTTACCAATGGGATGTTTTGACAACAAATATGGCTGAATGCTTTAATAACATCCTCAAAGGAGCACGACATTTGCCAATCACTGCCTGTGTTCGCTTTACTTTAGAGCAAACGGTTAAATTATTCCAGAAAAATCGAAAAATTATACTAAAAGCACGGAATAATTATCCGATCAACATTTGGCACAAATATTTGGCAAATGAAGAAAAAGGCCGAAAGCATACTGTCCAATCATATGACTCGAGGTATGGTATATACAGTGTGGTCACTGCTCGTCATGGAATAATAACAGAGGAGGAAATATCAAAAATGTTAACTTTCAAGAAAGAACTTGTACTTGTGGAAAGTGGACAAAACTTCATTTTCCATATTATCACCTCTTTCCTGCATGTTTGAGATCTAATGTTCATTCGACAATCTATATCCATCCTATATACAGTCTTTCGGCATACAGAAATATGTATTCTGGTCAGTTCTATCAGCTACAAAATCCACGTTATTGGGAGGAAGCAGATTTTTTATTGAGATTTCGCAGGTCAAGGTTGGCTAAAAAGAGAGGCAAAGTGAAAAGTGCTCGAATACGAAATGAGATAAATAGTAGGTGTCCTGATTTTCCGCAAAAGTGCCGTAATTGTAATATGCCAGGACATAATGCTTCAAATTGTCCCTCTTTAAGTCATTCACAGTAGTAATTTTATTTAATGTTGTAAGATGATAGAAAATTATTAAGTATCTAATGCGATAAAATTGGTTTACCTTTTTTAATAAAAGTTGACTTTAAATATTTTCATTTTTTAAATGTATCATATTCTAAAATTTGTAAAAAAAATTAAATGAAGTCAAAATTATTTCAATACAGTCAAAACATAAAAAAATAAAACTTGTACTTTAAATTTAATTTGTATAAATGTTCTAAACCATAAATAAAACTAAACTTTGAAATAAAAACTTTTTATCCTACAAAAAACGACAACGCTAAGTAAAATTAAACTCTAAAAAACAAATAAAACCTTAAACTAAACTCTAAAATAAAATAAAAAAATAGTTTTAAAAAACAATTTTAGAGTCCACCCCGCCATTGTAATCGGTTGGGTGGACTGACATCACCTCACCATTACAAATGGCGGGGTGCCCCACCGTTTACCAATATCGTGGTGGACACTTAGGTGTCGCGCCACCCCACCATCCCACATGGCGGGATGGTGCACACGTCCTTCTACCCCGCTATCATCTTTAACGGAGTGTCCTACACTCAGAACGCTCACTTATTTTTAGCATATATCACGGATAAAAAATTTTTTTGATCACACACTAGAAATTTAGCCCAATATTGGTAATGGGAAGAATACATAGTTTTAGTTCAACAATTGGCGTCAATTTAGACCATTGCAAAAGTTACCGGAATATTGCTCATTAAAGACGTACTACTAAACATTAAAAAAGTTAAAGAATACTTGATTTTGCTCTAACAATTCGCATCAATTTAGACCCCTGTACAAGCTACTAGAATACTATTCATTAAAGAATATTCTACCAAATGGTATCAAAGTTGGGGTGGTGGCTAAAAGAGGGTCCTAGGGTTGGCCAATTTATCGTTCAAAAGATTCGCAACTATCATTCAAAACTTGCTTGCTTATAATATAGTTTGAATACACGTTTATATGGCTAAGGCACCACTCTTCATCATTCACTAATTAATCTTACACGGAAGCTCTAACATGTACTCATTAATCAGTGCCATGGATTAACCTATTTTAGTTTTAAAAAAATCTTCATAAAACTTCTTTCATACTCCATTTATCAGTTCAAAGGAGATTAAGAACCAAATAAAATTTTAACTATAGCTTAATAAACAACCATCTCTACTTTCCTCAAGATTATGAGGTACGATCTTAGCTTTATCTAACCAATCCTGGGGCAGTGATGATGGAATATCATTACGGTATGTGTTTACAGTTTAAAAGGTTCCAAAAACAGAAGATTTAAAAGCCTATAGAATAAATTTTAGTTGATTGAAAGGAAAACGTCATTTATTTGGAAACTCTCTAACACCTGCTTATTTTCATTTATGTTTTTAATTTTTAGTTTTTAGTTTTTACTTTTAAATTTAATAATTTTTTTTTGAGTTTTTGGTTTTGGTTTGTTCCTGTTATCAAAATTTATGAAAAATACACAAAGTGATTTTTTATTTGAAATTATGAATAATTTAATTTAATGTTATATTTAATCAATAAAATAATTATTGATGAAAATTAATTTTATTAATAATTCATTCAATTTTTCTAATTAAATTAAACAAAATAAATTTCATGATTAATAATAAATATAATTAATTTAAAATATCTTTAAAATATATAAATTTCAAATAAAATTTTATTTAACAATTAAAAATAAATATTAATTTTAAGATTATTTTATTTTTATTTTAATCTCTTATATAATTTATATTAATAAATTATCAATAAAAATAAATTAATTTTGTTGATAATTTCTTAATAAATATTATATAAGTGACTAAATTAAATTTAATTAATTAAAAATAATTTATTTTTAAGTTTTATTTAATATGTAATTATAATCAAGAATATAGATATAACTACATTTATATAAACAACCAAACATGTCTTCATTTTTATTTAAAAGAGAAAACGAAAACGAAAACAAAAACTAAAAGTCGTAACAGAAAATCAAAAGTGAAACTAAGATGAACACTTAGAACACTTATTTTTTATATGACAAATCTATGAAATTAGATAAATAATAATAAAAAAAGATTTGGCTGATAAATTAAGTAAAATATTGAAAAGCAACTAGATGGTCCAACATGCAAGCTTTAAGAAAGTATAAATACAATAATAGCAAGTAAATTAAAAAGAATTTTAAAACATATTCTTACAAATTGTATTCTGACTAATTAGCTATATTAATATTAAAAATATTCTATTAATCTTTAATGATAAAGTGATGAATTTGATACGTTTATTTTATAAAACATAAAAAGATTACTGTTCGATTTATAAAATTATTTGACAAGACCATAGAAGTATAAGCTGAGTTAGATTGGCCATCTGTCACAACTGAAAGCTCAAAATGATATTGTTAATAAATAATTACATAACCTTTATCTTTCCTTTATTACGTTACCTACCACAATAAACAACAACTGCTATTATCTAAACTAGCAGAGTTTCCGGGGCATAACTTAACTGGCAAAAGCTTGGGTAGTGTGGTGCCTGTCATTTTGGCGACCTGCAGGGTGGGGGTTCGAATTTTGCGGGCAACTTTTAAGATTTGGACTCCTTGTATGATGAAATCAGTAGGTAAGTCCAAGTCTTTGATCAGTTGAGGCACATCCTGCGATTTACATCCTCCACCAATCCCGAAGCACGGGAGGTGGAGGCTCCTAATGTTGGAGTTCAACATTTTTTTTTTTTTAACTAGCAGAGTATAACGCACACCACTACCGTAAGTAGATTCCAAGATCTGATGACCACACCCAGGCGAATCTGGCAAAATGGACCCGTATTAACGGAATTACGACCCTATCTGTCGTTGTGCTCCGTGTGGTTTCAGTTATATTTAATGATTGCAGTGAATTGAGGAAGAAAATAACACAAGAAAGACTTCTTCTTCTTTCTGACTAACTGCAGAGAGCTTTCTTTATTCGGTAGCCCAAATATTATCATCTTCATCATTGTCGGCTGTCGTATGTTTGCTTCTTACCCTTATCTATTCACAGCGGTTTCCTTTGTGAATTTCTTTGTTTGGTCTTATTCCTACCCGCTTAACGATTAGATCTATGCCAGTTTTAGCTTAAACTACACTGATTTAGCTATTCAACTTATCAATCTTCAAAGTTTTATCTTTGTAAATCACCTTCATCTGTCTCTGCATGCAGCCTTATTGCTGTGTTTCACATGTAGAATCGCGTCGTTTTGGAGCTCCTTGGCGGCTCTTATGAATTTTTCTCGTTTTCAGTGTTCCAATATGGAGGGAAAGCTGTCAAACTTTACTTCCTAAATTCAGAAACCAATTTCTGCTTTCAGGTTTCTGTGTCTTAGAAGCATTTGGGCATGATGAGATTTGGATGGAATCATTTAATGTAGTTGTTGATCATTTTTACCCTACCCATCCAAATCAGGATTATGGTTCACCTTTTAGTAAAATTAAATGATATAGCTTAAATTAGTAACATTTTTGTTTATCTAATTCTGGTATTTTTCTAGTTTTTTTTAATTATTATCTTTTCTAGTTAAAATATCCGAAAGTGCGATGAGGCTACTAGTTCTCTAGACAGCTTATAGCGTGCCCCACTTTGATTGGAGGTTTATTTGCACTCATTGTCTGAATCCCTTGTCTATCGGGCCTTCCTTTGAGTGGCTGGTTATCGCTGATTTGTTGGAACTTGGTACCCAAAAATTTAATACCCTCTTATCTTTCACTCAAGTTTCGCAAAAGCAAAATTGTTGAGGCTAGTATCTACATATGTATTTGATCAATACAGGGTTAATGGGTAATAGGCATTAGCTTCTTGATATATTTTCAATGGCATGTCTTTGGTTTGTTGGTATTGTGCTGTGAGCTATTCGGTTGTTACCCTTTTTTCTCCTCAAATTTTCACTTCTCTGTTGTACATCTGGTTTTTATGGCATTGATGAATCTTTATTTCTTGTTCGTTTATAACATTAAAAAGGATACTATTAGCTGCCTCTATCGCATCACTGAATATCTTGCCAAGTTCAGTTATTTCAATTATTTTGCTTTCTTTCGCTCCAACTCTGTTATCATTTTCTGTGGCTACAGCTCCTGAAGTGCGAACCATGAGAATGGCTGAATAAGGTGTTATAGATGACTGGTTGGGGTGTATGTTAGCATAGTCATCCTTTTCTTGAGCTGAAATCAGTTGATCTACTAATGCAGGATCAAATGGGAATTTTGAAGAAATGGGATTTTGTGGCAACTTTGACATGATCTCCGCTTCCCTTGGTCAAGAAGAGCTGGCTCCAGAACCTGAACAATTTGCAACAATGGAGGAGGATTACATTGATGAAGAGATGGATGTTGATGAACTTGAGAGGCGGATGTGGAGAGACAGAATGCTTTTAAGAAGGTGTAAAGAACAGAATAAGAGTAAGGAAGGTGTTGATAATGCAAAGTAGTGTCAGTCTCCGGAGCAAGCTCGGAGGAAGAAGATGTCAAGGGCACAAGATGGCATCTTAAAATATATGCTGAAGATGATGGAAGTTTGCAAAGCTCAAGGTTTTGTATACGGGATCATTCCTGAGAAGGGGAAGCCAGTGACCGGAGCATCGGACAATCTTCGGGCTTGGTGGAAGGAAAAGGTCAGATTTGATCGAAATGGACCTGCTGCAATTGCCAAGTATCAAGCAGATCATTCTATCCATGGAAAGACTGATGAATGTGGTGTAATGGCATCTACACCTCACACTTTGCAAGAGCTCCAAGACACAACTCTTGGCTCACTTCTATCAGCTTTGATGCAGCATTGTGATCCACCTCAGAGGCGTTTCCCATTGGAAAAGGGCGTTCCTCCGCCATGGTGGCCCACAGGTACCGAGGAATGGTGGCCTCAACTGGGTCTGCACAAAGATCAGGGTCCTCCTCCTTACAAGAAGCCTCATGATCTGAATAAAGCTAGGAAGGTCAGTGTTCTAACAGCAGTTATTAAGCTCATGTCCCCTGACATTTCCAAGATCCGCAAGCTTGTCCGTCAGTCTAAATGCTTGCAGGATAAGATGACTGCCAAAGAGAGCGCCACTTGGTTGGCAATAATTAATCTGGAAGAAGCATTGTACAGAAAACAATATCCAGATAGTTGCCAGCCTGTGCCTACTTGTGAAAGTGGCTCTTTCATCATTGATGATGCCAGTGATTATGATGTTGACATGGTGGATGATGAACCAACTCCTGAAGTAGAAGAGGAAATGAAAGCTCGTTAACATCGATGTCTTTGATATGGGTGCAGCAGCTGCACAAAATGATAGATTGATGGTGGCACCAATGGCTTCACATATCAAGGGAGAAGTTGTTGAAACAAACTCGGATTTCATTAAGAAACGGAAGCAGACAGCTAATGAGCCACGTGTCATGATGGATCATAAGTTCTACACTTGTAGTTCCCGCAATGCCCCCACAGTGACTATCGGCTGGGGTTTCTGGACAGGATTGCAAGAAATAATCATCAAAGGAACTGTCATTATAGAACTGATAGTTCTCAAGGTTGTGGATTGTCAAATTTCCAAATTAATGAGGACAAACCAGCAATCTGTTCTCTACCATTTTCTCAAGCTAGGCAAGCAACTAGACCAGTGAGCCAGACACCTGGAGTCAAACTTTCGGGTCTTGGACTTCCAGACGATGGGCAAAAAATGATATCTGATCTCATCTCCCTTTATGATACAAATGTTGAGCAAGACAAGAACTTGAACCCTGGGACTGTTAATGTTATCGGAGGTGAAAATCAGAAGTTTAAATTTCAGCTGGATGACAGCTTCTATGGCCAACTTGGAAACATCACGAGCGATGAAACTAACATGCCAATTAAGAGAACAGTGTTTACATCAAGTGATGCTCGCTTTGATCTAGGATTTGAAGCCAACATTAACGACAGTGTTACCGACTTTAGATATTTCAATCTGGCATCAGTTGAGTTTTCAGTGGATCCAGTTTCAAAGCATGATACGTCATTGTGGTACCTCTGATAAAAGAAAAATAATTATGTCAAATATCTCTATGTTTCTTTTGATTTCTGATACGTACAAGTGAAAAGGCGGTGTACACTCTGGGAAGTAGATAACTATTGACAGGTATAATAGATGTCTCGAGTGTATCCTTTGGAATCTCATCTTGATCTATAGGGTAGGATGTGTATTAAATAAAAGACTTAGCCTTCTGCATTTACATTTCGTCATCATGTAGCTAAAATGCATGTAGAATTGTTGTATCAATATATGTTAGCTTCTTAAATCTTCTACTTCTTGATGCTTAAAAACATTTTCTTTTTTCCTTGAAAATAATTCTATGCTCTATAATTTGCGACTAACAAGACGCGGATTGTTTGATGATAAAGGAAGACAATCTTAAGATGAATAGTCCTTTAATTATAATTTGGAGGTCACATCCATCTAATGTTGTTGGTTCGCTACCTATCAGATTGAGGCCTGGAGAAAACAGAAATGTTCTAGCACTTTTTGTTTTTTTCTAAGTTGTCTTCTGTTTCGTATCAGTTGCACGAGGAGCGCAAATTCAGCTGGCCCCCATTATGTTTTTTGCGGAAAGAAAAATGGAATCAGATTAAAAGGTATATAGTATTTTAATTCAAGGAATTCTTTATCTCTCATAGTTCTGTGTTGATAACTTATGAAGACTTAATTAAGGTCTCGTATGTTGGCTAAATATGGTAAATTCTGGAGGCCAATAGGTGAGATTTGTAATAAATGAGATTATACTGAGCTTACGGGACTGGAAATAGGAAAATCAACTAAGAAATCAGGAAATAGGGAGGGAGTAGAAATAAATCCTGATGATTTTATCCAATTGAGCAATCAGGAGACGGAAGCAATGGCTAACTCAAGTTTAGTTGCTAACTCCATGGATAAATCAGGATGATTTTATCCATGGAGGAGTTTTTAGCCCATTCACCTCCTCTTGACCAGAAATCAAAGAAACATAAGGAAGTACAGATAAGACTTGAAGATTATAGACAATTAAGTAATCAGGAGACAAGCAATAGGTAAGTTCAGTCGTTGCTGGCATTTTGAACTCCATAAAGATTAGTCCCCAATTACTAATATCCCTAAAGATCAAGGTCAAAAGGAACAAGTGGTAGAATGTTTAGCTTTACAAGGTTTTAAGTGGGACACAAGAACAAGTTCAAGAAGGAAGAATAAAGAAAAAGGTTGCAGGAGCCTTATTCATTCCTAATGTCCATCCTCACACGGAATGTAAGGGCATTAACTGCCCAAGAAACAATAGATGCTAAGGAATTACTTACTGGAAATAAAGCCTTAGTAAGTCTTTTGGAAACAAAACTAGAGGAAGATAAGTGCAAGAAGTTACATTTATTAGACAATCGTTAGAATATCATCTCTAATAATCAATTTCACCACCACCATGATAGTATAGTCATTGCATTAGACTCACACATAATTGAGTTTCTCCACTGGAATCCTCTCATCAGGTTATACATTTCTCTGTACTCTAGTTCACGAATAGCTTAATTTTTTAATTACCTTTATCTATGGATCCAATTATGTATTTCAAATGAATGTGCTTTAGGCAAAACTTCCACCCTTTATTGATTCTTCTTGGCTAATCTTAGGAGATTTTAATAACATATTGCATAGTTTAAAAGTAGCTAGGCATATATGCTTGATGAAATTTAGTAAAGACTGTAGATAAGCAAATTAAAGTTACAGACTTAATTTGAGGGTTATTTATACACACGAGCAACAAAGAAAGTAGAAATTGACATATAAAAAATATATAGAGCACTTATCGATAAGGCATGTTTAGTAAAGCTCTTAGAGAGTAATGCTACCTTTAGCAATCTATTATTCTGGGACTATTATCCAATACTCATCCATAATTTCACTCAAAGGCAACCAAGAAAAGCTCCTTTTAGTTTTAATAATTATTTGATAGAGGTTGAAGAGTTTGAAGAAGCTATTATCATTGGTCTTTCCTCAACTTTTCATTGTCACAAAGCTTACATATATATGAGAAAGTCATAAATGGTGAAACAAGATCTCAATTAGCTAAACTAGACAAGAATATATAATATTCAACTATAGTTTACCTTAGCTAACCTAAACTTTCACCTAAACCTTGGTGATCCTCTTAAGAAAATGGAAGAGAAAATGGCATTGCTTAAATTCATTAAAGCCCTAAAAATTCATAACTCCTTACCTAAACAAAAACAAAGGATTTAATAGTTGAAAGGAGGCAAAAACTCCTCTTTCTTCCAAAAATCTATTTCTATAAGAAGGAACGTTGATAAAATAGCTTCATTTATTGAATATAATAAAGATTTAGCTCAATCATAAGAGGAGATGAATCAAAAAGCATATGAATACTCCTTAATACTAGAGACTCTTTAAATCATTTATAATTGAACAAAGTATAGAAGAGAAAACAAACTCTCCTAGTTAACGTTTAAATGATGAGGATATTAAGGAATTATTTTTTAAGCTTAATCCAGGTAAGTCCCTTGACCCAAATGGACCGAATGCTCTTTTCTAAAAAAATCTTGGTCACTCACCAAAGATGTTGTAGTGATATTTTTTAGAATAGCAAGATTTTAAGAGAATTAACAAAATTTTTATTTATCTTATTCCTCAAATGAAAAATACAGGCTCCCTTAAAGTTTTCATATCTAATATATATTACAGAACTCACAAGATTAGTTGCCAAACTTATTACTTCAAAAATTAAGTCTATTATAAAACCTCTCATTAGTGTATTCCAAGGAGCCTTTTATTATAGAAAGATTGATTGGAGACACTATACTTTTGGATCAAGAATTGTTTAAAGTTATGGTTGGGAAAATCCAATAAAAATTATTCAATCAATGAATATTTTCACAAAGCTTCTGATGCAATTCATTGAAACTACATTTTTCACTTACTAAAGGTATTTGGATTCCTAAAAATCTTCGTCATCTAGATTAAACAAAGCTTTTCCACCACTATTTATGTAATCTTATTTAATGGTGAACCTGCCAACTCGTTTAGGGGGAAAAGGTTAGGACATGTTAATCCTATCTCACTTGAACATGTTAATCCTATCTCACTTTACCTATTCATTCTATGTATGGAATCATTTACGAAGTTGATAGACCATTCAATTAGGCAAGACAACTTCAAATTCTACTCTACATGCGAAGATGACTTGCTCCTTCTCTCAAGAGTTGAGGACAAATCAATATGTATACTTATGTCTACTTTGCACACTTTCAAATTGCTCTCCGGATTAACCATCAATAGAAGTAAGAGTTACCTAATAGTCTTTGCATGTGAAAAATACATAGATTCCTAGTTAACCTTAATCTCAAATATGCAGCTCAAGGATCCTTCATTTACCTATTTAGGATTACCAATCACAACCAGAAGATTAACCTTCAAGGAGTGCTCACCTTTACAGGATAAAATTTAGAGGACAATAAGCAACTAGTGCAATATATCTATCTCATTTGTTAAAAGGGTTGCAATTGAATAGCTCCATTCTTTATTCCCTACACACCTACTAGTCCTCATATACATTTCTCTCTAAAGGGCCAATTAAAACTATAAAAAAGATGTTAAAGAGCTTCCGATGACCTAGTGACTTGAATAAGAAGTAATTTCCCAAAGTTAAATGGTCAGATGTTTCTTTACCAAGGAAAGTAGATGGTCTAGGCATTATTCCATTATCTTTATCTAAAAAATCATTATGAGAAGAAGAATTGGGAGTATTATCACTAACAAAGAGGCTCTTTAGGTCTTATAGAAATATATTTACTTTCTAAAAGGTAGGATCATATCCAAAGCTTACAACCAAATCACTACCTTCTAGTTTGTAACACAATTACTTAAAATGAGGGAGCTATTATACTAAAACATTACTTGCATAATTGAAAAGGAAAAAAATGCATCCTTATAGTTTGATAAATGGAGTAAGTCAAGTCCTTTATTCAACACCAACTTACTTCTAACTCTAAAACATACATTCCCTAAATCCTTGTATATAAAAGTTCTTAATAAATGGGAGTGATTTGATTAATAATTCATCCTTCTTCATAAAGCTCATCCTTGATTAGAGGCCTGGACGAAGTGAGGAAGGATCTTATCATCGGTTAAAGGATTCTTCTAGAAGGTTCACCAGCGCCCCATGTATTTATACTTTAAATATATAAAATAGCATGGTATGGAAATATTTAGTTCAATAATGCTCTCCTTAAAGTCTCGTTCCTCATATGGCTTGTTTATAAGCAAAAATTGGGAACTCCAAATAGATTGAGTTTCTTTAACTCTTCCTAGATATATTGTCTCTATCATGAAACATGCATACATATGGAACAAAATACAATCTCTTTGCAAAGTTATAGAAACTAGCCTCTCTTACACACTAATACTTTTAGAAAACTGGAATAAGGAAGGGAAATGTCTAGTGGTGATAAAAAAAATCTATATCATTGCATTTGGCAACACTATGTACTCTATCTAGAAGAAAAGGAATTTTAAGATATTCTAGGGAAGAGAAAAAACTAGGGACCACGTGAAACTTAAGCTAATCTCAAGAATTAGGGAACAATTGCTAGTGAACTAACTTTATACTATATACATACTTGAAATATCTTCATCTTTGAAACTTTAGAAACATTTAATTACCAATAAACAAATTAAGCAGTGTCCTTACTCTAATCAACCGCTAATTGTCAAAGTGGCCAATCTAATACCTTTAAAGGTAGATCTCCTCACTAGGGTATAAGATTGATTCTCGTACTTAAGTTTTTATCAACATGTATATCATTATATTATAACTTGGCTTCACTTATAAGTTTTTAAGCTTGTGAAGCTCTGTTTCTATTTTTGAAAATTTATTCTTTCTTTAATTTCCAAAATATTTCTTTTATCCTTTTTGACTTTTTATGACTAGTAGGAGATAACCATACATATATAAAAAAAACCTTTTTATTTTTTCAAGCCTGTTCTACTTATTTTCCTTGGCATGTATGGTTTCCATATCAATTAAATTAAATTTAATATAACTACAGAAATAAGAATTGTCTAAAAAATAGGAAAAGTTAAAAAATGAGTTGGTGAGAATTAGATCATTGGCCTAGTTTTCTCCTTCTTCTTACTACACGCGAGCCTTCTTAACCTTTCTCTTTAACCATTCTTGCTTCATCTTTATTGCATACACACTACACTTGATTTCCCTTTTCTGTCTTTCCCTCATCTTTGTATTTCTTTCATCATTAACCAGTCTAAATTAGATTCTTTTCCTTTAAAGTAACTCAACCTTCATTTTGATTTCTTACTTTGTCTCAACTTCTAACAGTTTATCCGTAGAGGTAAAATATTAATCGAAAGTATGCCTGTCCCTTCTACTCCAAAGGCACACAAATGGTGCATGCTCTTCCATACAAACTACTTGAACGTAGTAACCCTATCATATACAAGGTAAACTTATTTTCTTAAAAAATATTGGTCCTTACAGGGCCTGAGTTACCTATTTGAGTTAATTTCCACCACATTCCTATTTGAGTCAATTTCCCATGCATTCATTTAGAATACTGGTCCTTGGAGGGCTTCAGTTACCTTCCTAACTACTTAGGCACACTACTTGCATTGGATGGTAACACATCAAATCTCAAAAGTGTGGGATTTGTAAGAGTTTGTATTAAAGTTTATGAAAAAAAGGGAATTGCCTTACCTTACCAATAATGAAACTCAATGAAAATGGGGATTTGTTTGAAGACATGGTGAGGTTGTTATATACACGGAGGCATCAAATGAAAGATACCATCCAGAATTGGATGCCTAAGAATATTGAAGCAAAAAAGTCAAATACAAGGGTGGAGGAAACCATTTAGTAAAACAAAATAACTCTAATGCTACCAAAATCAACAATGTTGGCAATTCTGAGCAAATCACAATAGAAAAGCCAATTTATGGAGAAGAACCTGATTCACAATTCACTACTAAGTAGCCTATAACCAAGGAGATTACTCTACCTAAAGAGCAACTTGTAAGGAATAAGGTAACTAAACCAATATGTAGTAATGAGGAGCCTATGGAGAACTTGACAGATGAAACTGAAAGAAATGGGCATGATCCTAAGGCAAAGTGCCAACTTGAGGAATGGATGGATCCAAGGACTAGCAATTATAAATTAAAGAAGAGGGAAACCAAATTAAAAAACTCCTGATATTATGCATTATATGGAATGTTTGTGGAATTAATTGTCCAAATAAGCAGCTTGCTCTAAGGGACTTCTTGGCAGTTAGAAAACCTTAATTTATTGGTCTCATTGAGACCAAAATAAAGAAAATTTATTTAAAGGTCTAAAATTATTGCATGCAGATTGGACCTCTTTAAGTATTAATGGTATAGTCATTACCTCTTTTGATCCTACTCATTTACATTTATCCACTTGATTTTACTCAAATTAGCTTATTCACTATGAATTCATACTTAAATCCAATAAAAGTCTTTTAGTCGTCTCTATGATCTATGCTACCAATTGGGATTATTGACATGTGCTTAATTGATTATACATTTGCTCCACAACACTTAGTGATTAATGCTATAAAATGTTTAAGAAACTCACTTTGGTTTATATTTGGGTTTAGGTACAATTTGGTAGCATAAGAGTCAAAGTGATTTATAAAAACATTATTTAAGCCATCCACTTGTTGTTCACACTCAATTGTCCTTATGGAACAAGAAAGAGATGGATTGGGGTGAAGATGGGACAAGAAACTCCAAGGGAATAAAGCTTTCAAGATGATTTGGAAGATACACAACTGCATATCCATTCGGAAGATAAATGTTGACTTACACAGCGACACACCCAACTATATATAGTTATGAATTAGGGAGATTTCTTGCTATATACGGTTTGATACACAATCGTGTATCAAACTGTGTATCTCCCCATAACCTTAACTTTTAATATAAAACGACATGTAAGCGGCTAATAGGGTATGGATCGATTTTGAAGAAAATGAGGGCAGAGCACACACTCTTTGAAGACCCACGGAGGGCTGGGCTTTCTAGTTCTAAGGTGAAATCAAAACCGAAGAACATTTATGGGAGTATCTTTATTGTGTATAGCTATTCTTTCTCTCTCTAGGGATTGTTTAGGTTATCATTTGCTTAATTGATTTCAGTATTCATGTATGGATAATTGCTATTCTCGCTAGATTGTTTATATATGAACCCACTGCTAGAATCTTAAATATAATACGTAATTGTTGTGTTTCGATTCATTTGTGGAAACTAAAGACATTAAATCATTAGAGATAAAGTTACATAGGTTAAATGACTCGAACTTGTGTAGTTGTTGCGTAAATTAATCTATTTTCCTTATTCATAATACGATTGTCCTATTAAATATAGAGAACTTTTTCTAGGTTGTTTGATGGATAGGTTTAGTTAAAGAGCTTGTTTTAATCAAACACAACCTAAAAGAAAACTAGGGTTAACAGTGTAATACCCTACTCTTATAGGGTATGTTCTTGAACATCCTATCGGTATTGGAGAACATACTCTACAAGTGTGACATGCTAAAATAGTCAAATAATCGTACTCATTGTAACTTTTTTCACGCATCAGACGCATTTCATAAAAATAAATAATCATTTATAGCTCATTTTATTGATAACATTGCTAATTATAATTGTTATCACACTCATTGATCTGTCTCATTTACAAACTTTTCCAATTTGAAAAGTCAATACAAAATAGAATTATTTAGATACAAGTGGTACAATATTTGCAAAATACATTCTTTAATACAAAAAATAATGGAAAACATATGCAGACGTGAACTAATCCCGATCTCTATCTTTTATTTGATTTCGGCAACTATATTCTAGTTTGTCTAATTGGTTTTCTCCTTTGAACCTGAAAAAAACATTTCAATTTTGATGAGTTCTGTGAACTCAATGAGTGGACCACCCTCGATAGCTCACTCATATCACATAACACAACAATTCATACTTCAAATTCACATACACTTCATGTCATCATATAATGCACATCATTTCACCAATAATCATATAGCATCACATAACACTTTGGTAACTTATTTCATATTTCACGTTCAGAGCAGTGAAACAGCTCATTTCGAACTTTTAAAACATACATATCAATTATATATGCAATACTTATGAGACTCACTTCCAATTGTTATTTTTGTGATAGAGTACCTATAACTATCCCGTATCTATTGTAGATACCAGGTTCATCAATAACTGTCCCTTATCCGTTGGAGATACAGGGCTCATTATACATAGTGAGCCTTTGGCTTTTAATCACATTCTGAGCTTTAAGCTCTTTTTCAGTGGCTACTCCAGTTATAACAGCCTTTATCTGTTCACGCATTCATGTAATGGAATATATCACATTCACATAGATTCAATCAATCACGTGTGTTCAATTTTCATATTCACATTCTCATTTTTCATCGGATCGATGTCCAACATTCAACAATAATGTTGAGAATCACTTATTCCTTGCTCATTCACATTCATTGAAGCACTTCCAATATATTCACATGTATTAAACTCCTCGGACTATTTATGTTTGAAATGGTCTCAATCATATTCACAGTAGTAGTAATTCAATACAGAAATTTAGAACAAAACAAGCAATTAAAGTGAGACCATCTAGATCGACTCATAATACTCTTCAGATTAGCATTTGCTTCTATGATCTGGAACGTCTGAATGCAGATGTTGAATCCTGTATATTAACTTCATGCAACACACACATTGTACACACATTACTAATTGCAAAATCGCATACACATTCAATTATACACAGATGTATATGTGTAATGTATAATGTATGCTCAATTTGACTATTCCGGTTATATTTCTTTAAGTCACATCTTATGATCATTCACACTTTATAACTCATATATATCTAATTTGAATTTAGGTCAACACCTCAATTATTCAAGATTATTCTAAGTTCACAAATCATTCACTAAGGTCATTCTAGCATTATGAGTTCACATAATATCTAATTTATCATTCATCTTTACTTAATACACATCATTTTTGGATCACATTAGCTTCATAGGATCACTTTTATTCTTATAACATCTCCAAATTCTAGATTTGAACACTTAATATACAACAATTCATCCTTAAGTTCCATCCTCAATCATCATCCAAAACATATCATATATTTAATCACTTATTTAAGCATCATTTTAAACTCAATTCAAGCTTCATTCAAGCTAAAATGCATCACATGAAAGTATCTAACCATTGTTACTCCAAACCACACATAAAAGAAGCATATTTGATGTTTAACCCATTACCACGATCATGAACAACTTCCCACGGTCGTGGGTTTCATTGGTAGAAACTTTCTTCCTTCATTTAGCATTCCCACAATCTGGACCCATTCCCATGATCGTGGGATGCATTCATCCGAAAAATCCCAACAGTTTCTTCCATTTTTCTAGCTCTTCCAACTCCAATTTCAGGACAAGTTTTCAGGTCAGTTTTGTATAACCATTATGACTAAGAAAATGAGGTATTTAGGCAACACCTTCTTCTAAACAAATGTTCATATATGTCTTAGGCTTCTAACGAGATATAGTTAATCTAGTTTGGTTCATTATTCTGCAAGTTATACCTAAAATACTAAAGACTGTTCTCAAACTACAATAGAACCCAGTACTCAATTTCAAGCCAAAATTAAAAACCCTTAGGGACAAAATTAAAATTAATTTCCTTCATGAAAATTGTATTCATATCTCTCTAGATTAACATAAATTAAAAATAATCTAATTTGGATGTCTACAGATCAAGATATGGTCAAAATACAGATATATGTTTAGTGAAAACACTCCGCCTAACATATTCCGGCATACTTCATCATCATTTTTATCCTAGTTCATCATTTTGCTTAGTTTATCATTTCTAGCTTATGTCCTCATTATTTCTACCTCATTCTCACCTCGATTTCAGCACATATCATTCTCAAACAAATGATAATCTTGTTAAATTAAGAGGACTTCACGATTATTAATTTTGATGACAATCAAATAATAATAATGTTAGAAATAAATGAACTATTTTGATAAGTGTGTTAAGTGTGCAGAAGTACGAAACACAGAAGAAATGAAAAACACAGAAGAAGCAAAACACAAAAGAAGAAAAACGCAGAAGAAGTAGAAAACACAAAAAAGTGGAAAATACATAAGAAGTAAAAACACAGAAGAAGTAAAAAAATACAGAAGAAGTGGAGAACATAGAAGAAAGGAAAACACAAAACAAGTGGAAAACACAGAAGAAGCGGAGAACATAGAAGAAGCGCAAAACACAGAAGAAGCAGAAAATACAGAAGAAGTGAAAACACAGAAGAAGAGGAAAATACAGATGATACAAAGAAGAAGATACGATAGTGCGTCGAACATTTAGTTAGTTAGAGTTAGTTACAGAACTCAACTAAATAACGGATTCTACAAGAATCAAGAAGAAGTTGGAGACTTAGGCTATATATACTAGTCGGAGTCGAAGATTGAACAATTATTGATCTTTGAGCTTCCAAGTGTTTACTTAAAAAAGAAAATTTATGTATTCAAAAGAGCGATACTAGAGAGCAAACCCTACTATAATAAAAAGCTCACAATATCTTTCTAGTAAGAGAAAGAAAAGGCTAAGAGGCTAAGATAGCAGAAAGAATACTTTGTGTAAGAGCCCTAAAGAGGCTCTAGAAGGGAAGAAAGAATAGTTGTAAATTTTTCAAAATACAGTGAAAACTCAAACGAACTCTGAGGACTGGATGTAGCCCACGGTTTGGGGTGAACCAGTATAAAAATCGCAGCATTTATCTTCTAACCTTTCACTTTATTCTATTTTGTTTTTAGACAAGTAAATAGAAGTTATTTGCGATTTAACTACGTAACTAATTTTGTATAACTTTTGTGGTATTCTTTTAACAGTTAGAAAAGTTATTAAAAAGAAATATTAAAGATTTTGTATTCATGAAAAGATTACACAATTCAACCCCCCTTTATTATGTATATCATATATTGTACATGAATTCTATATTAATGTGTGATTTACTTCAATTGGTATCAGAGCTTGGATTTCAAGAATCACCTTGACAAAGTGAGGACAAAGATTCATGGCTGAATCACATGTTTTTATAGCTGAAGGTTCCTCTATCACAAGACCTCTTGCATTCAATAGTGAAGATTATCATTATTTGAAGGATAGGATGCAGCTCTTCATAGAATCTACACACATTGATCTTTGGGATATCATCGAGAATGGACCATATGTACCAATAGATGATGAAGGAAATACCATTCCTCGTAACAGATGGTTAGTTGATCACAAAGCTAGATTTCAACTAAATTCAAAGGCCAAGTTCTTTTTGAGTTATGCTTTAAGAAGAAGTGAATATGATAAAGTTCATAGATGTGAAACTGTGAAGGAAATGTGGGACACTCTATCCATCACACATGAAGGCACAAACCAGGTGAAAGAGTCCAAGATCAGTATTCTTGTACATCAGTATGAGCTGTTTAAAATGAAAGAAGATGAGTCTATTGATCAGATGTTTGGACAATTTCAAACTATCGTTAATGGACTTAAAGCTCTTGGGAGAACCTACGATAATCAAGACCATGTGAGGAAGATTCTCAGAAGTCTACCGAAAAGATAAAGACCTAAAGTCACTGCAATACAAGAAGCTAAGGACTTGAGCAAATTAAAACTAGACGAATTGCTTGGTTCCTTAAAGATACATGAAATAGAGCTTGATGCTGAAGAAAAACTTAAAAGAGACAAATCGATAGCATTAAAGGATGGTCAAAAAAATCACAAGACTAAGAGAAATAGAAGTTCATCATCAAAGGCATTAAATATCGAAGAAGTGAAGAATGATGATACTAGTGAATTTGATTGCGATTCAAGTGAAGATGATGACAAATTATCCTTCATTTCAAGAAAGATAAGAAAAATGTGGAAAAAGAAAGCAAAAGGAAGTAAAAAATTTTCTTTTAAGAAAAATAGCAAAGAAGAAGTCAAGAACGAGAAGATCTCTATTATTTGCTACAAGTGTAACAAACTAGGACACTATAAGTCTGAATGTCCATTGCTTAGAAGAGGACCAAAGAAGATTAAAGGAAATAAAAAGAGTATGATGACAACTTGGGAAGATTTAGATTCATCTGAATCTAATTCTGATTCAGAAGCATCAGTGCAAGCAAATATATGCTTGGTAGCCGAAAAGGGTGACGAGGAGGTAACTTCTAACTTTAATGAACTTCAAGATACATATTTAGAATTATTAGAAGATTCGCAAGGTATACTAAAGCAGTATAGATCCTTAAAAAGAAAGTTTGTCGAAAACTTGAAGAATACGGAAGTGTTAGAAAAAGAAAACGTATGTCTTAAGAAACAAATAGACGATATGAAGAAAAAAGTTTCTATTGATAGATCTAAAGAAATTAGTCAGTTGAAACAAAGGATTAATTCTCTCTTCGCAGATTTATCAATCTTTACTGAAAGTATGAAGAAAATGAATGAAATGATTAGAAATTATAGACACCCTAATGATAAGAGTGGTTTAGGGTTTATTAAAAGCAGTACTCGTTACAAAAAGAATTTTGTTCCTTATAGAAAGAAATTTCACCAGTCTTCTTTTTATCATTCTATGAATAATT
>JANZXR010000134.1:0-23071 GCA_027575705.1 Erythroxylum echinodendron | reverse complement strand
CAATTACTGGTTCTTATTCTTTTAAATGTATGTGATGCCATGTGGAGTTCCATAGTAATTGCACGTAACGCTCCGTTCTCTTAGGTTATGTGTTGGAATGACCTACGGGCGTCCCGATGCGTACCCTAAGGTAATGGGGTGTTACATAACTTGATTAAAAGCACAAACTTTATGATCAAGTCTAACTTAATTAAAAGTACCTTTGCTCTCTTTAACTCATTCTTCATTTATGACCTAATTAGGTTCTCAAATATGTTTGCAATGGATATAAATTATAACCTTATATTATATTCATGATTAGATAAATTAAACTCCTTTAATTTATCTTTACTTTTCTAATTGAATAATTTATATCTATAGATCAAGATTGGTGTTTAACTACACATTATGACCACCTAAATATTTAAGAATGTCAAAGTGTTTTGACTAATCTTTTTGTATATCAGTTTTTCATATGAGTCAAACCTTAATTTCATCATAAATGTTTTGATTGGACATATAGCATAAAAATAATGTTTGCTTTATTTGAGTCTAATCATATTAGTTCTTTACCAATAGTAATTCATTTAATTAATGACTTTTGAAAACAATTTTCAAAGTGTCATTCACCTTGTCCAAGGATTTCTTAAAAAATACTAGTTGTGTATAATAAAACATTCTCCCTAATTACTTTTGGGTGATGGGTGATTGGATTATTGAAGGCTTCAAAATTAATTCCGATTCTCCAACTTCTTGTAGTAGTGGCGGAACCAGGTCAAATCCCATGAGAATTAAAAATTAGTTTATTAATTTCAAATAATAATATAAAATAGGGTTTTTTATTAATTAACTAACTAAAATTAATAAGGAATCCAAATAAATCAACTGAATATAAAAGTGAGAAATTCAGGATTACTTAACTCTGATTTAAGGGAAAGATCTCATCTAATCATAACATTATTCGTTGGTCTGAAAAGAATAATTGTCACAATTCGAGCTGTTAGTCTAAAACATATTAGGATAGTCATAATAAGTATGAAATTTTCCTAAATTAATTGGTTCAAATATAACATTCAAACTAAAACTTACCATCAATTAACTGGGTATGATAACTTTTTATAGCAATTAAATGATAACAATAAACTTAGTGAAAAAGACTAAACCTTAAATTAAGTAATTGAGATAATTGCAACTATTTAACTTAATTTTCTTATTTTCTCATAAGTTAAATATGCAATTTAATAAATAACCTATTTGCTACTTTTATCAATCCTTTATGAAAAGTACATATCGTTGAATTCGTAGATAGTTATAGAATAATCAAAATCAAATTAATTTTCAGATCAATCAATATTAATTATTCATTAAGTATAAGAACTTAAAACAAGAAATACTTGAATTAAAGCATGAATTAAAGTTTAGAACAAAACCTCACAGGGTTAAAACTAGAGTTTTGAATTCCTTTGAATTAGAATGATTGAGTTTAGCCATATATGGCTTAAATTTCAACACCAAAGACAAAAGAAAGATTAAAGATTGTAATGCCTCAACATATACCCTAGAAGTATTATAGCATGTCTAGGGTATTAAGAAGTGAACATACTGAATTAAGTACATTTAAGTATAGTAAGAGATATAATGGCACTTAATGTAATAGAAAAGGGTGAATGGAGGATTTGTTCGCTTCGACATGGACATACATACCTAGACGTGAAATATGTATAGAAATTTTTGATATGTTTGTTTGGATTTATGAATGTGATGTGAGGAGAATTGATAAAAGAAGTATTCTAAAAGTAAATGGGATGCTTTTGGTGAAATTGGATGTATTTTGTGTTTCTCTTGCATGATAAGATCGAAGTTTGTTAATTTGGGATTTGTACCTTGCTGAATGGATAGGTTCCACTGAAAAAATTTCTATAATTTGGACATATATTGACCTATAGACTTCTAAATTGGATAATTTTAATTGAAGATTAAACTAGAGACATAGGTCTAAAACTTTCATGAAGGAACTGAAATCTAATTCTACCTCTGAAAGTTTTGAATTCTATTTTGAAGTTGAGTTCTACCTACTATCCTTGTTTTTGAATAACCTGTAGTTTTTGGGGTATAACTCCCAATATAATTAATTAAATTGTATGAAATTTATGCCATTAGAAACTTAGGATATATGGGAATGAAATAAATTGATAAGATTATAGGCTAATGTGGGAATTAAAGGAAGAAGAAGGACCAATATGCATTTTTCCTAAAGTCAACTCATGGAACAATAAGATTAAAGCATGTGTGTCCAATAGAATTGTAACATATGGTCCAATGGGATTGTGACATATGGTCCAATGGGATTGAAATAGGTGTTTAGGATTGGAAAATTCATGAAAAGGCATATGGAGAGGGGAGATGGACGAAACTTTGATGTCTTAACTTCAAATTTGTCTCCTCTCCATTTTACCATCTTCATCCTATCATTTTTCACTTTGTGATTCAAGAAAGGCCAGAGAAGAAGGGAAGGAAAAGCATTAGAAGAACTACTTTGCCAATTTTAAGGTTTGGAACTACACTTAGTTTAATTCCTCTTTGTGTGTTTGTTTGAATGGTTATAAATATTCATTTGGATATAGAATGGTTTCTAGAATGATTTTTGGTGTTATTTTGGTGTAACTTTATATGAACTTGGTTGTATATGACAAGAGAGTATCGTGTAATGGAATTCTGTCTAGGGTTTGTTTGAGTCAGTCACATTGTTTGAGATATAACTCAGCCTACAAACCTCCAAATTGTGTTATTTTAGATGAATATGAAACAAATGATATAGAAATAAAAATCTCTAGAAGATACTCTGACTTAATTATGGCTTTATGTCCTTTAAAATTGAGATAAAAAATGGTGATATGATGTTGCCCCTGTTTTGGATTTGCTTATGTTATTTAGTCTATATCTCATGATTTAGAAGTCCAAATGACTTGATTATTAGTGATATAGAAACTAGAGACATAGAGGGAGAAATGCCTAGAAGGTCTAGAAACCTAGTTCTTATGTATTGAATATGAATATTAAGGAAAAAATAGTGGTATGAATAGAGAAAGTGTCTATCACGACTGTGGCATTGTTTTTGTTTCTGATTTCTACCGCATCTTATCTGAACCTTTATAAATGTGTATGAAAATTTTGAAACACCTAGAAATAAACGAAATAGGACTTACTATATGTGAATTAGGAGGCTAAACATTGGAATATAAGATTAAGCATAGCATTCGAAAGAAAATTTATATGTTCATAAATGATTTTTTATGCATATTCATTACTCATATATGTATAGTATGATTATAAAAGTGTGATTTTGATACCTTTCTAATGGTAGTAAGCCATTAATTGCATGTATGAACGCAAATATAGATTTTATGACTTCAAATGTATATCATATGATTTGTTAATATATGAATTGTGAAATTTGTAAATGGTTAAAGCAAATTTTACAGTGCCTGCTTTATTGTCTTAATGGTGGATAGATGGGCATGCCTATAGGGTTGTATTGTAGCTGCTACAGTTTGACACCACTAGCATCTATAGTTTGATACCTTTAAGTATCCACAGTTTGATACCTTTGGGTATTCACAGTTCCATACCTTCGGGTATCCACAATTCCATATCTTCAGATATCCACAACACTTGTTATCTACATCTACAGAAAATGTGCAGGCTTAACACAAAAAGGAAACTTAATAGTCATAAATAAGAAATACAGCATGAAAAAATGAATAATTGGTATTGATGAGCATTTTTATTGGCTGTAATAATGAATTGTAATGATGTGAAGGGTATATGAATATCATATTGAAGCATATTTACATTATTTACTTTGCTTAAGTATGCCATCATTGTTTATATGAGCATTGAATATCAATGTTTGGTTCATGAATGTGAATTTATGGTATATGAGTTGTGATATTTCTGAATGCGTGTGCTTGGCAGATGACTAAGTGTTTCCCCACTAAGCTTTCAATCTTTGCACAAGTGTTAATCCGTGTAGGTCCAAGTCATAGAAGTGAGGTACATGGAACATCTGCAGGGACCAAGGCCAACAGATAGAACAAAAAGTACTTTTGTCATGTTTTTTTAGTTACAGATGATTGCACATGTAATGAAGAAAGGAAATTGTATGTTTTCTTTTGGATTACTATGTAAATGTAAAGATTTATTACTATTGTTAAATGATAATGTTAAGCATTGGGGAGCTTTGTAACATGTATATGTATAGCATAAAATATAATTGTATAACTTGATGCGTGTATAGGAATTTGGTTTCTATGTGTGTGGATGGTTGTAGGTTCCATATAAAGGGTGTTACAAAGATTGATAGAAAAATTAAAAGAAACAAAAAGAACAAGGTTCTGAGAGGTGAAAGACATCCCTCCTCTTTTTTTTTTTCTACTCAAACCCTAGTTTAATCCTTTCTTGAAGATTCCTATTTAAGAAAATGCAAACCCCTATGGTTGGAAATCAGTTTCCTAATCAAACTTAAATTCTTCAAGTGAATTTGGCATTAGGTGTGATCTTACCTTATCCACTGCAATAATTGGTCCACTTTTTCCAAAATTTATGATTTTCATCAACAATGCCCTAATTTGCTGCAATCTCCACTTTTCATCCATCTCCTAAAATAAAACAGACATTAATTTTTTTATTTAATCACTAAAATATATCCAAAACAAAAAGATAATTCTAAATAATATATCAAAAATAACATCTTATAAAATTCTCTTATAGCGAACTCATGCTTGTCCTCAAGCATACAACAATTCAATACATCAATCATCTTCATGAAAACCTCTCATCTTCTTTCATGTTGTCTAGAAATATCCAAAATCTAATTCACATTAAAGGTTTAGTATAAAGTAAAAATTTAGACAAGTACTCATAGGACACATTGCTAGAATGAAAACATAGCATCTCATCAATTTTGTTAAAATCAAATGAAATAAGGCTTGAAAACTTGTCATGGATTTCATTTTATACACCCATAGTGTTTAGGATTCTTTAAGATCTCAAACCAAAGCGTAGCAAGTTATTTCCATAAGCTTCTTCATGAATCATATCTCTAACACTTAAAAAAGATGAACTTAATGCATAAATTAAATGGACTTGATAAGGGTTGTAACGTGGCTTGGGTAAGTTACGACAAAAAGAACTTTTTAGGTTGAGTAAATTGAAGGAAATTATTCAGATTTATCCACACAAGTTTTAACTTAAATCAATCCAAAATTCATTTAGTTCAAATAGCATCATTTTTAATCAACTTTTTTTTCTTTTTTCTTTTCTTTTTAGCAAGAACATCAAAGAGGAGATTTATCTTCCTCTTTTTTTATACTTCTTCCCTATTCTATTAAAGAAAATGAAAAGTCAAAACAATGTAACCTGAATAAACTAATTTACTTTCCATGGAAATAGTCAAAATCCTATATAAATAAGTTTGATATAATTCCTTTAATTTGGGGGTTTAAAATTATTAAGGACGTTATCAAAGAAGGGTAAATGTGGCTTGTCACACAGTTATTATGCTAGAAAAGAATTTTTGGGGATAAAAAGTAAGGTAAGCTTGCTTAGGTTAAAAATGATTATCCTAGGTGCCCTTATCATCTTTATACACAAATTCATCAAAAATGTGGTCTTAACACATATTCAAAAGTAGGTTCTAGCATAAACAAGCTATATTTGATAACACATAACAAAAAGATATAATTTAATGTAAAAAACTAGTCATTCTTGTCTCTCTAATGAATTATTTCTTAAACCAAATATGTAACTTAACTTAAGAATTATTTATAAACAAAAATAAGAAAATTATGAGGTTATCATAAGGAATAATCAATATTTGAATCATAGTATCATGAGTCCAAGCAAAGTCATAAAGTTCATTATAATATAAACACTCACTCCCCTATAACTAAATCATACATTGTCCTTAATGTATGTATAAGATGTTTACATGCCACAAAAATAATCAAAAAAAATAAAGTATAGAGTAGAAGGCTCCCAAAAATTGTGAGCATATAAAAGTAGATGTACTATGGTATCGGTGGATATGCAGTTACGACCCCTATGAATTGAAGCAGAGCATCTAAATTCTTCTAATGTTTAGAAATTTGGCATCCCAATCTTTCCAGCTAAAAATGATACTCATGTTGGATTGGTGGAGCTAGAAGATGCAAATGTAGTGGAACATCATGTTCCTCTTGTTGCATTAATGATGAACCTCCCTAGGGATGATCACATGGTGTAAATGAAATGTTCTCCTTTGTTGCTTTAGTACACCCATCTTGCTTAAACAAGCCTTGTCCAAACATTCCACCTCATAGGAAAAATGCATATCAGTGTTAGTCATATTAAACAAATTTACATTAATGGCTAGATGAGTGATAAGAGAACCAAGATATGAATTCTTATTAGAAGAAAGAACAATGTTAAATTGCATTGCCAACTAAGCATCTAAATTGACTCATACTTTGCTTACCACACACTAAATAAATAACATCTCAGTTTTAGTGTAAGTACATGTTGTAGCCTTCTATCTTAAATAATTAATCGATAAGAAGTGTTGCATATAAATCCACTCCATCTCATTAAGATAATTACCCTTAAATTTACTTGTAAGATAAACAAATGGGTCAGAATACATTGATTTCCATGCTTGAAAAGAATTAAACTCACCATAGTCCAGGACAAATTCTTTGTACTAAATTTAAATAGTATATTCTTTATCTATTAACCCTAAGGCTAAATTAAATTAGTGATGCTCTATTTAAATTCTACACGCATTAATTTGTACTTTATCAAATTAGGACTATGTAAATTAAAATTGTCTGGTTTATTAAATTTAAAGGTATTATCGAGCTCCCTAGTTAATTTAATAAAGATTGGACAGCGAATCAACACAAAATATTTCCAACTCATATCAATAAGACAATCATCAAAGTTTTCTTTATTTTGCAAGTCTTCTAAGGAAGGATAGTGTATATACTTACTGTCGAGCCCCGTTTTCAGAGCCCGATGATCGTATTTGAATACCAGACATTTTTACACAAACACTTGCATTCCAATCAAACCCTTTTTAGGCTCGTCTCCATTCCAGCCTGAATATCTCAAGGAATAGCACTGGTGAGTCCACAATTTGTGCTTGTACACGCTTCGGGACAATTTGCATAAATTCTTAACTCCTTCTATGATTGGCCTATCGTCTGTGTTTAACTATGGTCTGTGTTTTTGTCATCTGGGTTCTATCGTCTACAGTTAACTTTTATCTTTTGAGTTGACCTCCCCTATCGTCTGTATTTTATCTTTGCCTTATGACGTGTTATCACAGATGATTCCTTGCTTCTGTGTTCTGACGTGTCGTCTGTGTACTGACGTGTCGTCTGTGTACTGACGTGTCGTCTGTGTACTGACGTGTCGCCTGTGTACTGATGTGTCATCTGTGTGCTAACGTGTTGTCTGTGTGCTGATGTCATTACAGACGATACTTTTCCTCTATATTTCCCTTTGTGTCTGTGTGTGATGTCATCACAGACGATACTTTTCCATTCCAATTCTAACCTGCTATTCTAATACTACAACCTTAGCAATTTCAACAGAGAAGAACATGCACATGTATGTTTCATTATCCCGATTCTTCAAATATAATAAAATCAGGCATGAACAGGAAATTCCTTCTCACTTCCTTATTTTTAAACATATTCGGAGTTTCTTACAGGTCAATATACACATCAAAACTTAAAACAAAATACAAAAGATGCTCAATACTGATATGCTGAATCAACTATTCAAAATCACTGACTTAGTACAAAAGGCTCTAACTATTGTGGAGGTTTCGATGCAAGGATCACTATCGTCTCGGTTTATACCAGAGAAGGGAAGAAAACGGGTTGAGCTACACAGCTTAGTGGCTAGTATATTTATAGCCATCAGTAATTAGCACAAATTCGAGTATATATATATGTATAGGTACTAAGCAATTCAAATATTCTCAAGTAAGCAGATTAAGACATAACAGATAACATCCATGTGCGTCATACTTGACAATTTAAAGATGCAATGCACAAACAAATAGCTCGAGGGTTCCATAGAAACAGAATGGAGAAACCGAAGTTTACACCATGAACAGAATGATTCCTTTTTTGGAGCTCATATGTCACAAGCAGGTAGCCGGGAGAAGGCTCTTGTCAACATGCACTTGACGAACAGAATGGTTCCACTCTCGCCCAAACAAAGCACATATTCATTTAATCATATGCTCAGACTGTTATGCTTATTTATCTTTTCATTCAAATAGAATGGCATGACTTATTTCAATGGCATAACTTGATCAAAATTCATAATCACATGCATTTTCAATAATCACAAAATTTACTAACAAGCAAATTGTACATGCACATATATATAGGCAAAAATATTCCCGATCACACAATAACTATAAATACATTACCCACCTCATTTGTTTGAAAATCAAAGTTCATTGTTGTCTTTCCTCTTCGCCTTGGATCGGACTTGCTTGGTTTCCTATAACAAACCAAGTTCTGGTTCAATAGGAATTCAAATTTGAAAACTCACAGAACCAAAAGCATTAAATCGACACTAGAATACTTAAACCCATACACATCTCAAGCTCTTTGAACCAAAAGCCCTTCAAAACTCCAAGAGATTAAGAATGAATAACTTTAAAATCACTCTTTAAACTTAAGGAAAAACAAACCCTAGCTTAACTTTCTTTCTCTCCTTTCTTTACTCTCCAACGACACTCTCTCCCTCTTCTATCTTCTAATTTTTCATTTCTCTCACTTCACTCTCTTCAATTCAAGTTTTTGGTCTTCCACTTCATAAGACAACATTTTCCTCTTCCCTTTTTACCCTTAATGAATGCTAAAAGTCCACTTTACCCTTCCTTATAAGCTTAGGTTCTTTTAACCTTAAGTCATCTTCCAAAAATGCCCTTATGTACCTTACAACATCAACACCTTAATTCCATCAATTCATGAATTAATCCTCCTAAACTTGACATAATAATTAAGTCTAATTAAAATGATTTATCTAACAATACTATAAAAATTATTCAAATCATGCTTACTAAAATAAAAAAAATTTCGGGGCCCAACACTTACCTGCTTTAATATGTCTGGATTTGGTAGTAGCATACTGTTGTTTTCATTTTTTAGTGTTGAAAGTAAGATAACTTCACAAGTCCAACTCAGCTGATGGCGAAACAGAGGTATTTTCACTATCCACGTATGCTTTCTTTTGGAACTAGTTTTAAGGCTTATAGTAGATTGATGGTGAGTAGTTGCAGTTAGCGACAATTTTCCTTTTTATTGCGTTTCTGACAGTAGCTTTAGAATGTCCCATAATAATGACAAGTATAAATAGAAAACTACTTCGAAAAATATTAAAAACAAATTAATAATGATTATAGTAAAACTGAAAGGAAAACAAAAGTAGTTAAATAAAAAGTAAAAATACGAATAGACGGTGTGTGAAGGCGGTTTAGGTTTGGCTGGGTATTGCTGTTGTTGGTTGTTGCTAGTGAAGAGTGCTGCATGACTGTTGTTGTTGAGTGGGGTTGCTGGCTAGTGCACATCAATTTGTTGGTGAGGAGTGTTGCCGAGTGGTTGTCGCTGGACGCATGGAGTTATTGGCTAGTGTGCATCTATTTGTTGGTGAGGACTGCTGCACGTGTTGTGAAGTGGAGTGTTTGTGGTAGGCTATTTGTTGGGAACATTTGGTATTGCTTGTTAAAAGAGGAACATACATAAGAGGGTTTTTAATTTTTTACTAATTATTTTAAAAACAATATTTTTATGTTAATTATTTGTAATGTGTCTATGGTACTTTACTTTAATTTTTAATAATTTAATTAACAAATAATTTTAAAAAATGATAAGAAAATTTAGAGTTCCATTCCAGAAAACTAAATCATATAAGACATGATCTCACCTTATGAAATTTCGTATTATGAAATTCTAAGGGTGTCATTCCAGAAAACTAAACCACATAAGGCGTGATCTCGCCTTATAAGATTCAGTATTCTAGAATCTTAGAGTCTCTACTTGTGACAACTAAATTACATAAGACATGATCACGCCTTATGAAATTCAACATTATGGAAATTAGGACCCCTTTCCCTTAAGCCAATAAACTTTTTTTTTCAAAAACAATGAAATGAAAACTATATATAACTAAAACAAAATTAATAAAAATTATCATATTTTGGGTTGTCTCCTAAAAAGCACAATTGTTTAATATCGTTATGTTCATTGGGGCTCGTTCTTCTTAAACTTCTTCGTATGATGGAAGTTTCAAATCAATATTTACTACATTGGAAATTGTTATCTTTTTATAAATGACTTCAATCTATGTTCATTAACTTCAAAAATCTTTCTAGTCCCTAAACTTTTTGTTTCCACTGCACCATTAGAAAATATATTAGACAACAAAAGGGCCAAGCCATTTAAAACATAACTTACTTGACATAAGCTTTAATTAAGAATTATATAATAATGTTTTTTGTCCTACCTTAAATTGCTTTCTTAAGATCATATTATTTTGGAACAATTTGGTTTTCTTTTTGTAGATTTTTAAATTTTCATAAGCATCCAACCTTATTTTCTATAGCTCTTGCAATTGCAACTTCCTTTCCTCCCCATCTTTTCCTAAATCCATGTGCAACATTGCACCGACCATTTGCACCACCCATTAAGCTTTTTATTACCCATTAAGCTTTTTATTCAATCCCCTTTAGAAAATAAAATGCTTTACTAAAAACTAATCGATAAGAAGATATTCCTATCAGTGTTTTTGTATATTGTATGGTACGCCAAAAAGCATTTCCTAGTCATAAACTCCAATCCTTTTAACTAAGATTCACAGACTTTTCTAAAATAGATTTCAGCTCTCTGTTCGATACTTTTACTTGTCCATTTGTTGGTGGATGGTAGGTGGTAGCTACTTGATGATGCACTCTATAATATTCAAATAGCGCCACCATAACTCTATTACAAAATTGACTTTCTTGATCACTAATTATGGCTCTTGGAATTCTAAATGTATTAAAACTATTAGAATTTATAAATCCTACAATAGTTATAGAATCATTAGTTTTGGTGGCTTTTGCTATCACCGACTTTGAAACATAATCCATAGCCAAAAGTATATAAAAAAGTCCACAAGATGAAGGAAAAAGGCCCATAAAATCAATACCTTACATATCAAATATCTTAACTATAAGAATTGAGGTTTGAGGCATTTCATTTTGATAAGATAATGTACTTGTCTTTAGGCATATATCACAACTATTACAAAACACATAAGCATCTCTGAATAAAGTCTCCTAATATAATCCACTATCGAAAACTTTTCTAGCGGTTCGTTTAGGATCACAGTGACCACCACAAGCATGATTGTGATAAAAAGCTAAGATAAAATATTGTTCATTCTCTGGCACACAATGTCTTATAATTTGATCAGAGCATAACTTCCATAAGTATGGTTTGTTCGAAACATAATATTTTGCCTCATTTTTAATCTTTTCCTTCTTAGACTTACTAATGTATTAAGTTAAAGTTCTAGCAACTAAATAATTAATAAGGTCAATATACTCCGGAACCATACCTTTCATTTGAAACAATTTTTCATTTGGAAGAGTTTCAAAAATAAGTAAAATATCTTCATCTCTTACTAACCTGCACAAATGATCTGCCAAAAGGTGTTTCAGTGCTACATGGTTAGAGTACACAATAACTTAAAGCTAAGCAAATAAGATCTAAATTTATCTAAAGCAAAAACAAATGTTAAAAGGTGTTTCTTGATTGTAGAATAATTGCACAGTGCGACATTCAATGCTCTCAAAGCATAAAAGAGATAAATTTGTTTCTCAATCCTTTGGCTTAAAATAGCTCCTACTGCATAATTGCTAGCATCGCACATAATCTCGAATGGAAGATACCAATTTGGTGGTTGAATAATAGGCATACTTGTTAATAAAGCCTTAGGTTTGTCAAAAGCTTCCTTGCAATCCTTTCTAAAGTCAAACGAAATGTCTTTTTATAGCAACTTTGATAATGGTATGGAAATCTTGGAAAAATCTTTAACAACCTACAGTAAAATCTGACATGTCCAAGAAAATATCAAACTTTCCTAACATTTGTAGGGTAAGATAAGTTCATAATTAAATCCACTTTTGCTTTATCAAATTCTATGCCCCTGGATGAAATCACATATCCCAAAACAATGCCTTGATCTACCATAAAATGATATTTTTCATAATTTAACACCGAATTTGTTTCAATACATCTTTTGAGAGCATTAGATAAATGACTTAAATAATCATCAAATAAATCTCCGTAAACAATGAAATCATCTATGAATACTTCAATGCAATTCCCAAGATACTCATAAAATATACTCATCATGCATCTTTGAAATGTACTCGGAGCATAACAGAGAATAAATGGCATTCTTTTAAAGATGTACCTTCTAAAAGGACATGTAAATGTAGTCTTTTCTTGATCTTCTTGAGAAATTGCTATTTGACAGTAACATGAAAACCATCCAAAAAGCAAAAACATGATTTACACACAAGTCTTTCTAACATTTGATCCAAATTTATGAATATTTCCAGGATCTCTCTTTCATGTTCTTCTTTCGATCAGCCAACTTGCTAGGAAAAGAAGGTACACATGCATTAATTGATATCAATGAAGATAAATCATTTTTTACCTTTATTGATTATTGAGTTGGAATTTCAATTTTCCTTGCT
The DNA here is from genome assembly GCA_027575705.1 of Erythroxylum echinodendron. Classification (NCBI taxonomy): domain Eukaryota; kingdom Viridiplantae; phylum Streptophyta; class Magnoliopsida; order Malpighiales; family Erythroxylaceae; genus Erythroxylum; species Erythroxylum echinodendron. Next base: position 10,287 of record JANZXR010000134.1, on the reverse strand, counting down.
TATTTATCATGCTTTTCCATCTCCATTAGTAAAGAAGATCTAGATTTTACCATTTTCCAAAATCATTGGATTCACATTCTTCTTAGGATTCATCACTGTTGTGGAAGGTAATTTTCCTGATGTTTGCCACTTATAATTACAGAGGTAGCTAATTGAGTGATTTGATTTCCTAAGTTTTGAAAGATTGCTATTATTTCTTATTGAATTTTTTCGGTATTAGTAGTAAGCGCCTTAACAATTTCATCCAAAGACTTACTTGAATTTGAAGATTGGGGTTACACATATGTAGGGGCTTGAAGTTATTTATTAAAATTATAAGGTTTATATCTTTATTTTCCTCCTTTATTTATATGGCTTATGTTTGGATGATCTCCCCATCCTAGATTATAGTGGTTGGAAAAAGGGTTATATTTTTTATGAGGTTGGCTAGGAAATCCTCCGATTGCATTAGATTCTTGCAAACAGTCTTGTTGTAATATAGGACACATATCCATAGGATGTCTAGGGAATGTGCATATTCTGCACACTTTTGCTGATTGCAATTGACTTATAGCCATTTGACAAACTAGAGTTAAATGTAAAATTTTATCCTCAAGGTTCATGTTAGTTACCTCATTCACATACTTAACAACTCCATCCATCATTATCGTAAACTATTGAGAATTTTTAGCTATAATTAATATCAATTGTCTAGTTGCTTCAAGTGTTTTATTTACCAAAGCTCCTCTACTAGCTACATCAACCATAGTTTGATCCATTGTCAATAGTACTTTATAGAAGTGTTGAATCAAAATTTGTTCAGGAATTTAATGGTGGGGGTAGCTGGCACATAACTCCTTAAACCTTTCCCAATATTCATACAATGTTTTTTTAACAAATTGTCTTATCTGATATATCTTCTTTCTAATATTGGCTACTCATGATGTAGGAAAGAAATTCTCTAGAAACATTTTTTTTATCCCATTCTATGTTGTCACTAAGCCAGGGGGAAGATAATATAGCCAATCATTTGCTTTATCTTTCAATGAGAATGGAAGGCTCTGATATTAATTTGTTACCTATAAGACCACAAAAAATAGGGAGTAATTGAACCAAAGCCAAATTTCAATTTCGAAATCTACCTTAACATTTGTAAATCACATATATGAAAGTTATTAATTCAAATTCGGTGCCGTTAACTCTCTCAATGTTTTAGTGTTAGGATTTTCCATCTTCACTTCCACTTCTTGCTTCTAAAATTTTATCAAGTTTTGGAAGCCCTCAAAATTAATTCTGATTCTCCAAATTCTTGTAGTATTTATGGAACTAGGCTGAATCCCAGGAGAACTAAAAAGTAGTTTCCTTAATTTTAAATAATAAAATAAAGTGGGTTGTTTTTGATTAACTAACTAACTAACTAAAATTAACAAGGAATTAAAATAAATCAACTGAATATAAAAGAGAGAAATTTAAGATTATTTAACTATGATTCAAGGGTAAGATCTCATCTAATTGTAACATCGATTATTGGTCTAAAAATTCGAGCAATTAGTCTAAAACCTATTAGGATAGCCATAATAAGTCTCAAATATTTCTAAATTAATTGGTTCAAACCCATCATCCAAGCCAAAACTTACCATCAATTGATTGGGTATGATAGCATTCCATATCAATTAAATGACAGCAATAAGTTTAGTAAAAAAATACTAAACTTGGGTAAGTTATCACAAAAAGAAATTTTTAGGATAAGTAAATTGAAGGAAATTATTCAAACTTATCCACATAAGTTTTAATTTAAATCAATCCAAAATTCATTTAATTCAAATAACATCCTTTTTATTCAACTTTTTTTCTTTTTTCTTTTCTTTTTAACAAGAACATCAAACAGGAGATTTCTCTTCTTCTTTTTTTTATACTTCTTCCCTATTCTATTAAAGAAAATGAAAAGTTAAAAAATGCAACTTGAATAAACTAATTTACTTTCCATGGAAATAGTCAAAATCCTATGTAAATAAGTTTGATATAATTCCTTTAATTTGGGGGTTTAAAATTATTAAGGACATTATCAAAGAAGGGTAAATGTGGCTTGTCACAAAGTTATTATGCAAGAAAAGAATATTTGGGGATAAAAAGTAAGGTAGGCTTGCTTAGGTTAAAAATGGTTATCCTAAGTGCCATTATCATCTTTATACACAAATTCATCAAAAATGTGGTCTCAACATGTATTCAAAACTAGGTTCTAGCGTAAACAAGCTATGTTTGATAACACACAACAAAAAGATATATATGAGCATATATGTGATGAATGCTCTTAGGCTTAAAGCTTATTTAGGTATAAAAATGCATAAAATCTTTCATATTTTCATGTAACAAAACCAATGAGATGTTTAAAATAATTTATTGAAAAAAACAAGTCATGCTTGTCTCACTCATGCATTATTTCTTAAACCAAAAATGTACTTAACAAAATGTAACTTAACTTAAGAATTATTTATAAACAAAAATCAGAAAATTATGAGGCTATCATAAGGAATAATCAATATTTGAATCATAGTATCATGAGTCCAAGCAAAGTCTTCATTACAATATAAACACTGACTCTCCCACACCTAAATCATACATTGTCCTTAATGTTTGTATAAGATGCTTACATGCCACAAAAATAATCAAAACAAATATAGAGTAGAAGGCTCCTATGAATTGTGATAATCTAAAAGGAGATGTATTATGGTGTCAGTGGATATGGATTTACGACCCCCATGAATTGAAGCAGAGCATCTAAATTCTTCTGAAGTTTAGAAATTTTGCATTGCAATCTTTCTAGCTAAAAATGATACTCATGCTAGATTGGTGGAGCTAGAAGATGCAAATGTAGTGGAACATCATGATCTTCTTATTGCATTAATGATGAACCTACCTAGGGGCGATCACATGGTGTAAATGAAATGTTCTTCTTTGTTGATCTAGAACACCTATCCTGCTTAAACAAACCCTGTCCAAACATTCCATCTCATAGGCAAAATGCATATCAATGTTAGTCATATTAAACAAATTTAGAGTAATGGCTAGATGAGTGATAAGGGAACCAAGATATGAATTCTTATTAAAAGAAAGAACAATGTTAAATTGCATTGCCAACTAAGCATCTAAATTTATTCATACTTTATTTATCATACACTAAATAAAGAACATCTCAGTTTTAGTGTAAGTATATGTTATAGCCTTCTATCTTAAATAATTAACGGCTAAGAAGTGCTACATATAAATCCACTCCATCTCATTAAGGTAATTACCTTTAAATTTACTTGGATGATAAACAAATGGGTTAGAAGACATTGATTTCCATGCTTGAAAAGAATTAAACTCACTATAATCCAGGACAAATTCTTTGTATTGAGTCAAAATAGTATATTCTTTATCTATTCTAAGGCTAAATTAAATTAGTGATGCTCTATTTGAATTCTATACCCATTAATTTGTACTATATCAAATTAGGACTATGTAAATTAAAATTATCTGGTTTATTAAATTTAAAGGTATTATCGATCTCCCTGGTTAATTTAATAAAGATTGGACAATGAATCAGCATAAAAAATTTCCAACTCATGTCATTAAGAAAAGAATCAAAGTTTTCTTTATTTTGCAAGTCCTCTAAGGAAGGATAGTGTATATACTTACCTGCTTTAATATGTCGGGATTTGATAGTAGCATACAATTGTTTTCATTTTTTAGTGTTGAAAGGAAAACAAAAGTAGTTAAATAAAAAGTAAAAATACGAATGGATGGTGTGTGAAGGTATTTTAGGTTTGGTTGGGTATTGCTATTGTTGGTTGTTGCTAGTGAGGAGTGCTGCATGACTATTGTTATTGAGTGGGGTTGTTGGCTAGTGCACATCAATTTGTTGGTGAGGAGTGTTGCTTAGTGGTTATCGTTGGATGCATGGAGTTACTGGCTAGTGCACGTCTATTTGTTGGTGTTGTGAAGTGGAGTGTTTGTGATAGGCTATTTGCTGGGAACGTTTGGTATTGCTTGTTAAAAGAGGAACATACATAATAGGGTTTTTAATTTTTTTATTAATTATTTTAAAAAACAATATTTATTTTAATTTTAATTTTTTGTAATGTGTCAATGGTACTTTATTTTAATTTTTAATAATTTAATTAACAAATAATTTTAAAAAATGATAAGAAAATTTAGAGTTCCATTCCAGAAAACTAAATCACATAAGACACGATCACACCTTATGAAATTTCATATTATGAAATTTTAAGGGTGTCATTCTAGAAAACTAAACCACATATCTCGCCATATAAGATTTAGTATTCTAGAATTTTAGAGTCTCTACTCTTGACAACTAAATTATATAAGACATGATCACGCCTTATGAAGTTCAACATTATGGAAATTAGGACCCCTTTCCCTTAAGCTAATAAACTTTTTTTTTTAAAACAATTAAATGAAAACTATATATAACTAAAACAAAATTAATAAAAATTATCATATTTTGGGTTGCCTCTTAAAAAGCACAATTGTTTAATATCTTTATGTTTATTGGGGCTCATTCTTCTCAAACTTCTTCATATGATGGAAGTTTCAAATCAATACTGAAAATTGTTATCTCTTCATAAATGATTTCAATCTATGTTCATGAACTTCAAAAATCTTTCTGGTCCTTAAACTTTTTATTTCCACTGCATCATTAGAAAATATATTAGACAACAAAAGGGCCAAGCCATTTAAAACATAAATTACTTGACATAAGCTTTAATTAAGAATTATATAATAACACTTTCTATCCTACCTTAAATTGCTGTCTTAAGATCATATTATTGTGGAACAATTTGGTTTTCTTTTTGTAGATTTTTAAATTTTTGTCAGCTTCCAACCTTATTTACTATAGCTCTTGCAATTGAAACTTCCTTTCCTCCTCAGCTTTTGCTAAATCTATGTGCAACGTTGCACCACCCATTAAGCTTTTTATTTAATCTCTACTAGAAAATAAAATGCTTTACTAAAAACTAATCGATAAGGAGATATTTCTATCAGTGTTTTTGTATATTGTATGGTACGCCAAAAGGCATTGCCTAGACACAAACTCGAATCCTTTCAACTAAGATTCACAATCTTTTCTAAAGTAGATTTCACCTCTCTATTCGATACTTTTACTTGTCCATTTGTTGGTGGATGGTAGGTGGTAGCTACTTGATGATGTACTCTATACTATTTAAATAGCACTGCCATAACTCTATTGCAAAAATGACTTTCTTGATCACTAATTATGGCTCGTGGAATTCTAAATGTATTAAAAATATTAGAATTTATAAATCCTACAATAGTTGTAGAACCATCAGTTTTGGTGGCTTTTGCTATCACCCACTTTGAAACATAATCCATAGCCAAAAGTATATAAAAACATCCACAAGATGAAGGAAAAAGGTCCATAAAATCAATAACCTATACATCAAATATCTCAACTATAAGAATTAAGGTTTGAGGCATTTCATTTTGATAAGATAATGTACTTGTCTTTAGGCATATATCACAAATTTTACAAAACATATAAGCATCTCTAAATAAAGTCTCCCAATATAATCCACTATCGAAAACTTTTCTAGCGGTTCGTTTAGGATCACAGTGACCACCACAAGCATGATTGTGATAAAAAGCTAAGATAAAATATTGTTCATTCTCTGGCACACAATGTCTTATAATTTGATCAGAGCATAACTTCCATAAGTATGGTTTGTTCGAAACATAATATTTTGCCTCATTTTTAATCTTTTCCTTCTTAGACTTACTAATGTATTAAGTTAAAGTTCTAGCAACTAAATAATTAATAAGGTCAATATACTCCGGAACCATACCTTTCATTTGAAACAATTTTTCATTTGGAAGAGTTTCAAAAATAAGTAAAGTATCTTCATCTCTTACTAACCTACTCAAATGATCTGCTACTAATTTTTTCGTAACTTTTTTCAATATTTTATTATCAAATCAAACTTTTGAAGTAGGATAATCCATCATATCAGCCTCAGTTTGAACTCCTTCTTTGCCAAAAGGTGTTTTAGTGCTGCATGGTTAGAGTACACAATAACTTTAAAGCTAAGCAAATAAGATCTAAATTTATCTAAAGCAAAAACAATTGTTAAAAGTTGTTTATCGATTGTAGAATAATTGCACAGTGCGACATTTAATGCTCTCAAAGTATAAAAGAGATAAATTTGTTTCTCAATCCTTTGGCTTAAAATAGCTCCCACTGCATAATTACTAGCATCACACATGACGTCGAACGGAAGATCCCAATTTGGTGGTTGAATAATAGGTATACCTATTAATAATGCCTTAAGTTTGTCAAAAGGTTCCTTGCAGTCCTTTCCAACGTCAAACGAAATGTCTTTTTATAGCAACTTTGATAATGGTATGGAAATCTTGGACAAATCTTTAACAACTTATAGTAAAAACTTACATGTCCAAGAAAAGATCAAACTTTCCTAACAGTTGTAGGGTAAGGTAAGTTCATAATTAAATCCACTTTTTCTTTATTAACTTCTATGCCCCTGGATGAAATCACATGTCCCAAAACAATGCCTCGATCTACCATAAAATGATATTTTTCATAATTTAACACCAAATTTGTTTCAATACATCTTTTGAGAGCACTAGATAAATGACTTAAATAATCATCAGATAAATCTCCGTAAACATTGAAATCTTCTATGAATACTTCAATGCAATTCCCAAGATACTCAGAAAATATACTCATCATATATCTTTGAAATGTACTTGGACATAATAGAGAACAAATGGCATTCATCTAAAGATGTATGTTCTAAAAGGACATGTAAATGTAGTCTTTTCTTGATCTTCTTAAGAAAATTGCTATTTGACAGTAACATGAAAACCATCCAAAAAGCAAAAACATGATTTACACACAAGTCTTTCTAACATTTGTTCTAAATTTATGAAGATTTCCAAGATCTCTCTTTCATGTTCTTCTTCTTTTGATCAGCTTACCTGCTAGGAAAAGAAGGTACACATGCATTAATTGATATCGATAAAGATAAATCATGTTTTACCTTCATTGATTATTGATTTGGAATTTTAATTTTCTTTGTTCCTTTATCATGCTTTTCCACCTCCATTAGTAGAGAAGATCCAGATTTTATCATTTTTCAAAATCATTGGATTCACATTCTTCTTAGGATTCATCACTAATTTGGAAGGTAATTTTCTTGATGTTTGCCACTTATAATTACAGAGGTGGCTAATTGAGTGATTTGATTTCCTAAGTTTTGAAAGATTGCTATTGTTTCTTGTTGAAATTTTTAGGTATTAGTAGTAAATGCCTTAACAATTTCATCCAAAGACCTACTTGAATTTGAAGATTGAGGTTACACATATGTAGGGGCTCGAGGTTGTTTATTAAAATTATGAGGTTGATATCCTATTTTTCTCCTTTGTTTATATAGCTTATGTTTGGATGATCCGCTCATCCTGGATTATAGTGGTTGGAAGAATATATTTTTGTTGAGGTTGGCTAGGAAATCCTCCTATTGCATTAGATACTTGCAAATAGTCTTGTTGCAATATAGGGCACATATCCATAGGATGTCTAGGGAATGAGCATATTCTGCACACTTTTGCTGATTGCAATTGACCTATAAACATTTGACAAACTAGAGGAGTTAAATGTAAAATTTTATACTTAAGGTCCGTGTTAGTTACCTCATGCACATACTTAATAACTCCATCCATCATTATCCCAAACTATTGAGAATTTTCAGCTATAATTAATATCAATTGTCTGGCTGCTTCAAGTGTTTTATTTACCAAAACTCCTCTACTAGCTACATCAACCATAGTTTGATCCATTGTCAATAGTGCTTTATAAAAGTGCTGAATCAAAAGTTGGTCAGGAATTTGATGTTGGGGGTAGCTGGCACATAACTCTTTAAACCTTTCCCAATATTCATATAATGTTTTTCTAACAAATTATCTTGTCCCATATATCTTCTTTATAATATTGGTTGCTCACGATGTAAGAAAGAAATGCTCTAGAAACATTTTTTTTATCCCATTCTATGTTGTCACTAAGCCAGGTGGAAGATAATATAGCCAATCATTTGCTTTATATTTCAATGAGAATGGAAGGCTCTGATATTAATTTGTTCTTTCTTCACCCCTTGTGGCTTCATTCCAAAGTAGATAACTTGAAATTCCTTCAGCTGTTTATGTAGCTCTTCACCTACAAGACCATAAAAAATAGGGAGTAGTTGAACAAAAACAAATTTCAATTTTGAAATCTACCTTAACATCTGCAAATTGCATGTATAAAAGTTATTAATTCAAATTTGGTACCACTAACTCCCTCAATGTTTTAGTGTTAGGATGTTCCATCTTCTCTTCCACTTCGTGAAATTTAAACTCTAAACTAATTGTTAGATCTATTTCGACTTTCACTTATGAAGGTGAATGATTGCTTCCTTATTTAGTCTCTTTTCTTACAGAATATGTTGTCTTTTTAATTTCTGGGTTATATTGTAATTCACCTGTCTAAGAATAACGAGTCATACAAGATAAGAGGTTAGCAGTAAATTCTACAATAATGTAACAAAATTAAGAAACTAAAATAGTTCCCTAGCAATGCTGCCAAAATTTTATCAAGTTGTGGAAGCCCTTAAAATTAATTCTGATTCTCCAACTTCTTGTAGTAGTTATGGAACTAGGTTGAATCCCAAGAGAACTAAAAACTAGTTTCCTTAATTTTAAATAATAAAATAAAGTGGGGTGTTTTTGATTAATTAACTAACTAACTAAAATTAACAAGGAATTAAAATAATACAACTGAATATAAAAGGGAGAAATTCAAGATTATTTAACTCTGATTCAAGGGTAAGATCTCATCTAATTGTAGTATTGATTATTCGTCTAAAAAGAATAATTATCACAATTCGAGCAATTAGTTTGAAACCTATTAGGATAGCCATAATAAGTTTCAAATATTTCTAAATTAATTGGTTCAAACCCATCATCTAAGCCAAAACTTACCATCAATTGATTGGGTATGGTAGCACTCCATATCAATTAATAAGTTTAGTAAAAAATGCTAAACCATGAATTAAATAATTGAGAATAGTTGCAATTATTTAACTTCGTTTTCTTATTTATCATAAGTTAAATATACAAGAGGTATTCTCCCAATGAAAAATTCTACTACTATAAGAGGTATTGAAGGAATATAATTCAGTGAAGAAGATCAAAAGCTGCTGTTGAAAAATTGATTTTTATAAGGCATTTAATATTTTGATCTTGCAATTCATACAAACTTGCGTGGAAGCTCTTCAGTTCCTTACTGTTTTCATAGAATGGATCTTGTTGTGCATAAAATTTGCTTCAATAAGCATTTTTTTTAATGGAGTTCCCACATAGCTAATAAATTGTTCTAGGGGATCAGACAAGGGGACCCTCTATCCCCTTATTTATTCACCATAATAGTGGAAGGTCTATCCCGATTACTCAATAGATTTGTTGAACATAATGGCAGATTTTACTTTTATCACAAGTACGCATATTACATATTGATATGTGTTTAAATGTTGATTCATTTGATATACTACACTTAGTGATTAATGCCTTAGAAATGCTTAGGATACTCACTTTAGCTCATATTTTATTTTATGTACATTTCGAAAGTAAAGGAGCTAATGTGACCCAAAAGCAGGTTGAAACCATCTTTTTAATTTCCATACTCTTTGTCTTCATAGAGCAAGAATGAGAAATATTGGAGCAAGTAAAGACAAAAAAGTTAATATGATGAAGCAATATAGCTCATGGTTTCTGTGTATGGAAATTGCATGTTTTTGCATGCAATAACATGAATTTAATGGAAAGCATCTTAGAATTATGGTAAAACAAAAATGAAAGCCAGCAGGTGGACAACCAATAAATGAAGTAGCCCATGAGTAAAACGCAGTAGCTTAACCAACACATGCAAATAGCATAATAGATGGGACAACCTTATACATGTGAATTTGATGGATGGCAGGAAGGAGCAAGAAGAGAATGCAAGATGAAGAAAATGTTAGCACACAGCAGACCACGCCAAGACCAAAAATGCATAGCAAAATCCAAGAAGAAAATGACAGCGTAGGCATAAGCTAGGAAAAGAAGAAGAAATTGACAACGCAGCAATGCAGTGGGAAGCTGTTGGCCCTCGAAATATTTTGTCGAATTAAGCATGATAGTTATGGAATAAGCATGGAAGTTGAATTTTTTCCTTAGCATGAATTATAAGGTCATGATAGAATT
>JANZXR010000133.1:0-14575 GCA_027575705.1 Erythroxylum echinodendron | reverse complement strand
CTTATGTCCATGCAAGTCATATCCTAGGCTTCCTTGAGGCCGATCACACAATGTATGCTTGTCTTCTTGTCTTTCATCTGCCCATGATTCCCCATCATTCAAGGAGTAAGACAACGCCTATTGTACCTTTCTGAGATGAAATTGGACTCAACAACATGGGTTTTATCTCTTGATGGTCTTGGATCAAACAATTCAATACTTGCTTCATTGCTTTGGTCCTAGCTCTTGTCATTGGGCCTCCAACATCTTGTAATTGACGTTTAGGAAAATTAGACTTGAATGTTAGGCCTTTGATATGAGAATTTCGTTCAGCCACTTGCCGTTCACGTTCAGAGTTCAATTCTGATCCAATTTCGGCTCCCAAGCCTCCTTTTGAAAGCTCATGTCCATGCAAGTCATATTCTAGGCTTCCTTGCTGTGGATTACATCGTATATGCTTCTCTTCTTGTCTTTCACATGCCCATGGTTCTCCATCATTCAAAGAGTAAGACAATGCCTCTTGGACCTTTATGAGATGAAATCTGACTCATCAACATGGGTTTTGTCTCTTAAAGGTCTTAGATCAAACAATTCAATGCTTGCTTCATTGCTTTGGCCCTAGGTTTTGTCGTTGCGCCTCCAACATCTTGTAGTTGATCTTTAGGAACATTAGACTTGAATGTTGGGCCTTTGATATGGGAATTTCGTTCAGTCCCTTGCCTTGCACGTTCAAACTTCAAATCTAATCCAATTTCAGCTCCTGATCCTCCTTTTGCAAGCTTATGTCCATGCAAGTCATATCCTAGGCTTCCTTGAGGTGGATCACACCATATATGCTTCTCTTCTTGCCTTTCACAAGCCCATGGATCTCCATCATTGAAGGAGTAAGAGAATGCCTCTTGGACCTTTATGAGATAAAATATGACTCAAACAACAAGGGTTCTGATTTCCGAAAGGCCTTGGATGAAACATTTCAATGCTCGTTTCATGACTTTGAGCCTAACTCTTGTCATTGGGCCTCCAACATCTGGTAATGAATGATTAGGAACATTAGGCTTGAATGTTAGGCCTTTGATATGGGAATTTCGTTCAGCCCCTTGCCTTGCACATTCAAACTTCAAATCTGATCCAATTTAAGCTTCTAAGCCTCCTTTGCATGCTTATTCCATGCAAATCATATCCTAGGCTTCCTTGAGGCCAATCACACCATGTATGCTTGTCTTCTTGTCTTTCATGTGCCCATGATTCCCCATCATTCAAGGAGTAAGACAATGCCTGTTGTACCTTTCGGAGATGAAATTTGACGCAACAACCTTGTTTGTATCTCTTGATGGTCTTGGATCAAACAATTCAATGCTTGCTTCATTGCTTTGGACCTAGCTGTTGTCATTGGGCCTCCAACATCTAGTAATTGATCTTTAGTAACATTAGACTTGAATGTTGGGCTTTTGATATGGGAATTTCGTTCAGCTGCTTGCCTTGCACGTTCAGACTTAAATCTAATCCAATTTCAACTCCTGATCCTCCTTTTGCAAGTTTATGTCCATGCAAGTCATATCCTAGGCTTCCTTGAGGCCGATCACACCGTGTATGCTTCTCTTCTTGTCTTTCAAATGCCCATAGTTCTCCATCGTTCAAGGAGTAAGACAATGCCTGTTCTGCCTTTCTGAGATGGAATTTGACTCAACAACATGGCTTTTTATCTCTTGATGGTCTTAGACAAAAAAATTCAATGCTTGCTTCAATGCTTTTGCCTTAGCTCTTGTCATTGGGCTGCCAACATCTTGTAATAGATCTTTAGGAGCATTAGACTTGAATGATGGGCTTTGAAATGGGAGTTTCGTTCAACCCCTTGCCATGCACATTCAAACTTCAAATCTGACCGAATTTCTGGTCCTAAGGCTCCTTGTGAAAGCTCATGCCCATTGAAGTCATATTCTAAGCTTCCTTGAGGCGGATCACAACATATATATGCTTCTCTTCATGTCTTTCATCTATGCAAGTCATACATATCTTAGGCTTCCTTAAGGCCGATCACACCATGTATGCGTCTCTTCATGTCTTTCACAAGACAATGGTTCTCCATCATTCAAGGAGTGAGACAATGCCTCTTGACCTTTATGAGATGAAATTTGACTCAACAACATGGGTTTTATCTCTTGAAGGTCTTAGATCAAACAATTCAATGCTTGCTTCATTGCTTTGGCCATAGCTATTGTCATTAGGCCTCCAACATCTTGTAATTGATCTTTAGGAGCATTACACTTGAATATTGGGCCGTCGACATGGGCATTTCGTTCAACCCCTTGTTTTGCATATTTAGACATCTAATCTGATCCAATTCAAGCTCCTAAGCCTCCTTTTGCAAGCTTATGTCCATGCAAGTCATGTATTAGGCTTCCTTGGGACAGATCACCCAATGTATTCTTTTCTTCATATCTTTCGCATGCCCATTGTTCTCCATCATTCAAGGAGTAATACAATACCTCTTGGACCTTTACGAGATTTAATTTGACACAACAACATGGGTTTTATCTCTTCAAAGTCTTGGGTCAAACAATTCAATGCTTGCTTCATTACTTTGGCCCTAGATCTTTTCATTGGCCCTCGAACATCTTGTAATGGATCTTTAGGAACATTAGGCTTCAATTCTGGGCCTTTGATATGGGAATTTCGTTTGGCCCCTTGCCTTGCACATTCAAACTTCAAATTTGATCTAATTTAAGCTCCTAAGCCTCCTTTTGCAAGCCTACGTCCATGCAAGTCATATCCTAGGCTTCCTTGAGACCGATCACACCTTTTATGCTTCTCTTCTTGTCTTTCACGTGCCCATGGTTCCCCATCATTCAAGGAGTAAGACAATGCCTGTTTTACCTTTCTGGGATGAAATTTTACTCAGCAACATGGGTTTTATCTCTTGATGGTCTTGGATCAAAAAATTCAATGCTTGCTTCATTGCTTTGGTCCTAGCTCTTGTCATTGGGCCACAAGCATTTTGTAATCGAACTTTAGGAACATTAGACCTGAAATGTTGGGCCTTTGATATGGGAATTTTGTTCAGCATTTGCCTTGCAAATTCACATTTCAAATCTGATCCAATTTAAGCTTCTAAGCCTCCTTTTGCAAGCTTATATCCATGCAAGTCATATCCAAGGCTTCCTTGAGGCCGACCACACCATGTATGCTTCTCTTCTTATCTTTCACATGCCCATGGTTCTCCATCATTTAAGGAGTTATACAATGCCTCCTGGACCTTTATGAGATGAAATCTATCTCCACAACACGGGTTTTATTGCTTGAAGGTCTTGGATCAAACAATTTAATGCTTTCTTCTTTGCTTTGGCCCTAACTCTTGTCATTGGGCCTCCAACATCTTGTAGTGGATCTTTAGGGACATTAGATTTGAATACTAGGCCTTGATATGGGCATTTCGCTGAGCCCCTTGCCTTGCACATTCAGACTTCAAATCTGATCGAATTTCTGCTCCTAGGGCTCCTTTTGAAAGCTCATGTCCACTGAAGTCATATTCTAGGCTTCCTTGAGGCAGATCACAACATATATGCTTCTCTTCTTCTTTTACATGCCCATTGTTCTCCATCAGTCAAGGAGTAAGACAATGCCTCTTGGAGCTTTATGAGATGAAATCTGACTCAACAACATGGGTTTTATTCTCTTGAAGGTCTTAGATCCAATTTTATCTTCTTGTCTTTCACATGCCCATTGTTCTCCATCATTCAAGGAGTAAGACAATCCCTCTTGGATCTTTAGGAGATGAAATATGACTCAACAACAGGGGTTTTATCTCTTAAAGGTCTTAGATCAAACAATTCAATGCTCGCTTCATTGCTTTGGCCCTAGCTCTTGTCATTGGGCCTCCAATTGTAATGGATCTTTAGGAACTTTAGGCTTGAATGCTGAGCCTTTGATATTGGAATTTCATTCAGTCCCTTGCCTTGCACATTCAAACTTCAAATCTGATGCAATTTAAGCTCGTAAGCCTCCATTTGCAAGCTTATGCCCATGCAAGTCATATCCTAAGCTTCCTTGAGTCCGATCACACCTTGTATGCTTCTCATCTTGTCTTTTACATGCCCATGGTTCCCTATCATTCAGGGAGTAAGACAATGCCTGTTGTAACTTTCTGAGATGAAATTTGACTCAACAACATTGGTTTTATCTCTTGATGGTCTTGGATCAAAAAATTCAATGCTTGCTTCATTGCTTTGGCCCTAGCCCCTATCATTGTGCCTCCAACATCTTGTAATAGATCCTTAGGAAAATTAGACTTGAATGCTGGGCCTTTGATATGGGAGTTTCGTTCATCCCTTTGCCTTGCATATTCAAACTTCAAATATGATCTAAGTTAAGCTCCTAAGCCTCCTTTTGCAAGCTTATCTCTATGCCAGTCATATCTTAGGCTTTCTTAATGCCGATCACACTATGTATGCTTCTCTTCATTTCTTTCACATGAAAATGGGTCTCCATCATTCAAGGAGTAAGGCAATGCTTGTTGGACCTTTATGAGATGAAATCTGGCTCAACAACATGGGTTTTATCTCTGGAAGGTCTTGGATCAATCAATTCAATGCTTGCTTCATTGCTTTTGCCCTGGCTCTTGGAATTGCGCCACCAACATCTTGTAATGGATCTTTGTGAGCAGTAGCCTTTGATTTCGAAATTTTGTTCAGCCCCTTGCCTTGCATAGTCAAACTTCTAACATGATCTAATTTAAGCTCCTAAGCCTCCTTTTGCAAGCTTATGTCTATGCAAGTCATATCTTAGGCTTTCTTAACGCCGATCACACCATGTATGCTTCTCTTCATGTATTTCACATGACAATGGTTCTCCATCATTCAAGGAGTAAGACAATGCTTTTTGGAACTTTATGAGATGAAATCTGACTCAACAACATGGTTTTTATCTCTCGAAGGTCTTGGATCAAACAATTCAATACTTACTTCATTTCTTTGGCCCTAGCTCTTGTGATTGGGCCTCCAACATCTTTTAGTGGATCTTTAGGAGCATTAAACTTCAATGTTGGGCTTCGTTCAACTCCTTTCCTTGCACATTCAGGCTTCTAATCTGATCGAATTTCTACTCCCAAGGCTCCTTTTGAAAGCTAATGTCCATTGAAGTCATATTCTAGGCTTCCTTGAGGCGGATCACGACATATATGCCTCTCTTCTTGTCTTTCATATGCCCATTATTCTCCATCATTCAAGGATTAAGACAATGCCTCTTTGATCTTTATGAGATGAAATCTGACTCAATAATATGGGTTTTATCTCTTGAAGGTCTTAGATCAAACAATTCAATGCTCGCTTCATTGCTTTAGCCCTAGCTCTTGTCATAGCACCTCCAACATCTGGTAATAGATCTTTAGAAACTTTAGGGTTGAATGCTGGGCCTTTGGTATGGGAATTTCGTTCAGCCCCTTGCCTTGCACTTTCAAACTTCAAATCTTATCCAATTTAAGCTCCTAAGCCTGCTTCTGCAAGCTTATGTCCATGCAAGTCATATGCTTGGCTTCCTTGAGGTCAATCACACCATATATGATTCTCTTCTTGTTTTTCACATGCCCATGGTTCCCCTCATTCAAGGAGTATTACAATACCTGTTGTACCTTTCTGAGATGAAATTTGACTCAACAACATGGGTTTTATCTCTTTATGGTCTTGGATCAAAAAATTCAATGCTTGCCTCATTGCGTTGGCCCTAGCTTTTGTCATTGAGCCTCAAGCATCTGGCAATAGAACTTTAAGAACATTAGACTTGAGTGTTGGGCCTTTGATATGGGAATTTCGTTCAGCACCTTGCCTTGCACATTCACACTTAAAATCTGATCTAATTTAAGCTCCTAAGCGTTTTTTGCAAGCTTATGTCCATGCAAGTCATATCTAAGGCTTCCTTGAGGTCGATCACACCAAGTATGCTTCTCTTCTTGTCTTTCGCATGCCCATGGTTCTCCATAATTCAAGGAGTAAGACAATGCCTCTCGGACCTTTATGAGATGAAATCTGACTCAACAATGTAGGTTTTATCTCCTGAAGGTCTTGGCTCAAACAATTCAATGCTTGCTTCACTGCTTTGGCTGTAGCTCTTATCATTGGGCCTTGATCATCTTATAATGGATCTTTAGGAACATCATACTTGAATATTGGGCCTTTGATATGGGAATTTCGTTCATCCCCTTGCCTTGCACGTTCAGACTTCAAATCTAATCCAATTTCAGCTCTTAATCCCATAGTTCTCCGTCATTCAAGGTGCTAGACAATGCTTCTTGGACATTTATGAGATGAAATCTGACTCAACAACTTAGGTTTTACCTCTTTAAGGTCTTGGATCAATCTTTTCGTTGCGCCTCCAACATCTTGTAATGGATCTTTAGGAACATTAGACTTGAATTTTAGGCCTTTGATATGGAAATTTTGTTCAGCCACTTGCCTTCTGCATTCAAACTTCAAATCTGATCCAATTTAAGCCCCTAGGCTTCCTTGAGGCGGATCACACCATGTATGCTTCTCCTCTTCTTTTTCACGTGCCTATGGTTTTCCATCATTAGAGGAGTAAGACAATGTCTCTAGGATATTTATGAGATGAAATTTGACTCAACAACATGGTTTTTATCTCTTGAAGGTATTGGATCAAGCAATTCAATGCTTGCTTCATTACTTTGGCCCTAGCTCTTGTTATTGGCCCTCCAACATCTGGTAATGGATCATGAGGAACATTAGGCTTGAATGTTGGGCTTTTATATGGGAATTTCGTTCAGCCCCTTGCCTTGAACATTCAGACTTCAAATTTGATTGAATTTTTGCTACTAAGGCTCCTTTTGAAAGCTCACGTCCATTGAAGTCATATTCTAGGCTTCTTTGAGGTGGATCACAACATATGTGCTTCTCTTCTTGTCTTTTGCATGCCCACTGTTCTCCATTATTCAAGGAGTATGACAATGCCTCTTGGACCTTTATGAGATAAAATCTGACTCAACAACATGGGTTTTATCTCTTGAAGGCCTTGGATGAAACAATTCAATGCTCGCTTCATTGCTTTGACCCTAGCTCTTGTCGTTGGGCTTCCAACATCTGTTAATGGATATTTAGGAACATTAGACTTGAATGCTGGGCCTTTGATATGGGAATTTCGTTCAGCTCCTTGCCTTGCACATTCAAACTTCAAATCCGATCTAATTTAAGCTCTTAAGCCTCCTTTTGCAAGCTTATGTCCATGCAAGTCATATCCTAGGCTTCCTTGAGGCCGACCACACCATGTATGCTTCTCTTCTTGTCTTTCTCATGCCCATAGTTCTCCATCGTTCAAGGAGTAAGACAATGCCTGTTCTACCTTTCTGAGTTGAAATTTGACTTAACAACCTGGCTTTCATCTCTTGATGGTCTTGGATAAAAAAATTCAATGCTTGCTTCATTTCTTTAGCCCTAGCTCTTGTGATTGGGCCTCCAACATCTTGCAATAGTTGTTTAGGAGCATTAAACTTGATTGTTGGGCCTTTGATATAGGAATTTCGTTCAGCCCCCTGCCTTGATCATTCACACTTCAAATCTGGTCCAATTTAAGCTCCTAAGCTTCCTTTTGCAAGCTTATGTCCATGGAAGTCATATCATAGGATTTTTTGAGGCTGATCACCCCATGTATGCTTCTCTTCTTGTCTTTCACATGCCCATTGTTCTCCATCGTTCAAGGAGTAAGACAATGCCTCCTGGACCTTTATGAGATGAAATTTGACTCAACAACATGGGTTTTATCTCTTGAAGTTCTTGGATCAAACAATTCAATGCTTGCTTCATTTCTTTGGCCCTAACTCTTGTGATTGGGCCTCCAACATCTTGAAGCAGATCTTTAGGAGCATTAGACTTGAATGTTGGGCTTTGCTATGGGAATTTCGTTCAACGCTTTCCCATGCACATTCAGACTTCAAATCTGACCAAATTTTTGCTCCCAAGGCTCCTTTTGAAAGCTCATGTCTATTGAAGTCATATTCTAAGCTTCATTGAGGCGAATCACAACATATATAAGCTTCTCTTTATATCTTTCACATGCCTATTGTTCTCCATCATTCAAGGAGTAAGGCAATGCCTCTCGACCTTTATTAGATAAAGTCTGACTCATCAACATGGGTTTTGTCTCTTGAAGGTCTTAGATCAAACAATTTAATGCTTGCTTCATTGCTTTGGCCCTAGCTGTTGTGATTGGGCCTCCAACATCTTGTAATGGATCTTTAGGAGCATTAGACTTGAATAATGGGCCTTTGACATGGGCATTTCGTTCAACCCCTTGCCTTGCAAATTTAGACATCTAAACTGATCCAATTTAAGCTTCTAAGCCTGCTTTTGTAAGCTTATGTCCATGCAAGTCATGTCCTAGGCTTCCTTTAGGCAGATCACACCATGAATGCTTCTCTTCATGTCTTTCACATGCCCATTGTTCTCCATCATTCAAGGAGTAATACAATACCTTTTGGACCTTTATGAGATGAAATTTGACTCAACAACAAAGGTTCTATCTCTTGAAGATCTTGGGTCAAACAATTCAATGCTTGCTTCATTACATTGGCCCTAGATCTTGTCATTGGGCCTCAAACATCTTGTAATGGATCTTTAGGAAAATTAGACATGAATGGTGGGCCTTTGATATGGGAATTTCGTTCAGCCCCTTTGCTTGCACATTCAAACTTCAAATATGATCCAATTTAAGCTCCTAAGCCTCGTTTTGCAAGCTTATGTCCATGCAAGTCATATCCTAGGGTTTCTTGAGGCTTATCACACCATGTACGCTTCTCTTCTTGTCTTTCACGTTCCCATGGTTCTCCATCCATCTAGGAGTAGGACAATGCCTCTTAGACCTTTATGAGATGAAATCCGACCCAACAACATGGCTTTTATCCCTTGAAGGTCTTTGATCAATTAATTCAATGCTTGCTTCATTTCTTTGGTCCTAGCTATTGTCATTGGGACTCCAACATCTTGTAATGGATCATTAGGAGCATTAGACTTGAATAATTGGCCTTTGACATGGTAATTTTGTTCAACTCCTTGCCTTGCACATTCAGACATCAAATCAGATCGAATTTCAGCTCCTAAGCCTCCTTTTGCAAGCTTTTATGTCCATGCAAGTCACATCATAGGCTTCCTTTAGGCGGATCACACCATATATGCTTCTCTTCTTATCTTTCACATGCCCTTGGTTCTCCATCATTCAAGGAGTAAGACAATGCCCCTTGGACCTTTATGAGATGAAATCTGACTCCACAACATGGTTTTTATCTCTTGAAGGGCTTGGATCAAGGAATTCAAACCTTTCTTCATTACTTTGGCCCTAGCTCTTGTCATTGCTCCTCCAACATCTTGTAATGGATC
This sequence comes from Erythroxylum echinodendron, assembly GCA_027575705.1. Lineage (NCBI taxonomy): Eukaryota > Viridiplantae > Streptophyta > Magnoliopsida > Malpighiales > Erythroxylaceae > Erythroxylum > Erythroxylum echinodendron. Next base: position 5,222 of record JANZXR010000133.1, on the reverse strand, counting down.
TTTGGGAGCATTGGACTTGAATGTTGGGCCTTTGATATGGGAATTTCGTTCAGCCCTTTGGCATGCACATTCTGACTTCAAATCTGATTGAATTTCTGCTCCTAAGGCTCCTCTTGAAAGCTCATGTCCATTGAAGTCATATTCTAGGCTTCTTTGAGGCAGATCACAACATATATGCTTCTCTTCTTCTTTCACATGCCCATTGTTCTCCATCAGTCAAAGAGTAAGACAATGCCTCGTGGACCTTTATGAGATGAAATCTGACTCAACAACATAGGTTTTATCTCTTGAAGGTCTTGGATCAAATAATTAAATGCTTGCTTGATTTCTTTGGCCCTAGCTCTTGTCATTGGGTCTCCAACATCTTGTAGTGGATCTTTAGGAGCATTAGACTTGAATGTTGGGCTTTGATATGGGAATTTCGTTCAGCCCCTTGCCTTGCACATTCAGATTTCAAATATGATCGAGTTTATGCCCTTAAGGCTCCTTTTGAAAGCTCATGTCCATTGACGTCTTATTCTAGGCTTCCTTAAGGAGGATCACAACATTTATGCTTCTGTTCTTGTCTTTCACATGCCTATTGTTCTCCATCATTCAAGGAGTAAGACAATGCCTCTTGGACCTTTATGGGATGAAATCTGACTCAACAAGATGGGTTTTATTTCAGCCAATTGCCTTGAACTTTAAAACTTCAAATCTAATCCAATTTAAGCTCCTAAGCCTCTTTCTGCAAGCTTATGTCCATGCAAGTCATATCCTAAGCTTCCTTGAGGCGGATGACACCATATATGCTTCTCTTCTTGTCTTTCACATGCCCATGGTTCTCCATCAATCAAGGAGTAAGACAATGCCTCTTGGACCTTTATGTGATGAAATCTGACTCAACAACATGGGTCTTATCTTTTGAAGGTCTTGGATCAAACAATTCAATGCTTGCTTCACTTCTTGGGCCCTAGGTCTTATCATTGGGCCTCGAACATCTTGTAATGGATCTTTAGGAACATTAGACATGAATGTTAGGCTTCTGATATGATAATTTCATTCGGCTCCTTGCCTTGCACATTCAAACTTCAAATCTGATACAATTTAAGCTCCTAAGCCTCCTATTGTAAGCTTATGTCCATGCAAGTCATGTCCTAGGCTTCCTTGAGGCAGATCACATCATGTATGCTTCTCTTCTTGCCTTTCACATGCCCAGTGTTCCCCATCATTCAACGAGTAGTAGAATACCTCTTGGACCTTTATGAGATGAAATCTAACTCAACAACATGGTTTTATCTCTTAAAGGTCTTTGATCAAACAATTCAATGCTTGCCTCGATGCTTAGACCCTAGGTCTTGTCGTTGGGCCTCGAACATCTTCTAATGGATCTTTATGAACATTGAACTTGAATGTTGGGCCTTTGATATGGGAGTTTTGATCTGCCCTTGCCTTGCACATTTAGACTCCAAATCTGATCTAATTTCAGCTCCTAAGCCTCCTTTTGCAAGCTTATGTCTATGCAAGTCATATCCTAGGCTTCCTTGCGACTGATCACACCATATATGCTTCTCTTCTTGTCTTTCACATGCCCATGGTTCTCCATCAATCAAGGAGTAAGACAATGCCTTTTGGACCTTTATGAGATGAAATCTGACTCAACAACATGGGTTTTATCTTTTGATGGTCTTGGATAAAAAAAATTCAATGCTTGCTTCATTGCTTTGGCCCTAGCTCTTGTCATTGGGCCTCCAACATCTTGTAATGGATCTTTAGGAACGTTAGAGTTGAATGTTGAGCCTTTGATATGAGAATTCCCTTTAACTCCTTTCCTTGCACATTCAAACTTCAAATCTTATCCAATTTAAGCTCCTAAGCCTCTTTTTAAAAGCTTATGTCCATACAAGTCATGTCCTAGGTTTTCTTGAGGCGGATCACCCCATGTATGCTTCTCTTTTTGTCTTTCATGTGCCCATGGTTTTCCATCCTTCAAGGAGTAAGAAAATGCCTCTTGGACCTTTATGATATGAAATATGACTCAACAAAGTAGGTTTTACCTCCTTAGGGTCTTGGATCAAACAATTCAATGCTTGCTTCATTTCTTTGGCCCTAGTTCTTCTCAATAGGCCTCTAACATCTTGTAGTGGATCTTTAGGAGCATTAGACTTGAATGGTAGGCCTTTGATGTGGGAATTTCGTTCAGCCCCTTGCCTTGCACATTCAGACTTCAAATCTGATCGAATTTCAGCTCCTAAGGCTCCTTTTGAAAGTTCATGTCCATTGAAGTCATATTCTAGGCTTCCTTGAGGCGGATCACATCATATACGCTTCTCTTATTGTCTTTCACATGCCAATTGTTCTCCATCACTCAAGGAGTAAGACAATGCCTCTTGGACCTTTATGAGATGAAATCTGACTCAGCAATATGGGTTTTATCTCTTAAAGGTCTTCGATCAAACATTTCAATGCTTGCTTCATTACTTAAGCCCTAGGTCTTGTCATTATGCCTCGAACATCTTGTAATGGATCTTTAGGAATATTAGGCTTGAATATTGGGCCTTTGACATGGGAATTTCGCTCAACCCCTTTCTTTGTACATTCAGACATCAAATCTGATCCAATTTTGGCACCTAAGCCTCCTTTGCAAGCTTATGTCCATGCAAGTCAAATCCTAGGCTTCTTTGAGGCCGATCACATCATGTATGCTTCCCTTCATGTCTTTTACGTGCCCATGGTTCTCCATCATTCAAGGATTAAGACAATGCCTGTTCTACCGTTCTGAAATGAAAATTGATTCAACAATATGGAATTTATCTCTTGATGGTCTTGGATTAAAAAAATTCAATGCTTGCTTCATTTCTTTGGCCCTAGCTCTGGTCATTGGGCCTCTAACATCTTGTAATGGATCTTTAGGAACATTAGAGTTGAATGTTAGGCCTTTGATATGAGAATTTCGTTCAGCTCCTTGCCTTGCACATTCAAACTTCAAATCTGTTCAAATTTAAGCTCCTAATCCTCCTTTTGCAAGCTTATGAACATGCAAGTCATGTCCTAGGCTTCCTTGAGGCGGATCACAATATGTATGCTTCTCTTTTCGTCTTTCACATGCCCATGGTTCTCCATCCTTTAGGGAGTAAGACAATGCCTCTTGGACCTTTATGAGAAGAAATCTGACTCAACAATGTGGGTTTTATCTCTTTAAGGTCTTGGATCAAACAATTCAATGCTTGCTTCATTTCTTTAGCCCTAGCTCTTCTTAATGCGCCTCCAACATCTTGTAGTGGATATTTAGGAGCATTAGACTTGATTGGTGGGCCTTTGATGTGGCAATTTCGTTCAGCCGCTTGCCTTGCACATTCATACTTCAAATCTGATCGAATTTTAGCTCCTAAGGCTCCTTTTAAAAGCTCATGTGCATTGAAGTCATATTCTTGGCTTTCTTGAGGTGGATCACATCATATATGCTTCTCTTATTATCTTTCACATGCCCATTGTTCTCCATCACTCAAGGAGTAAGACAATGCCTCTTAGACCTTTAAGAGATGAAATCTAACTAAACAACATGGGTTTTGGCCCTGTTTGGCAATCAGCTGATTGCATTAGCTGATTCTATCAGCTGTTAGCTGATAGCTGATTCTACCAGCTGATTTGAACAACATATTACATTAGCTATTTGTTAAAGATGTTTGGTAAAATTAATTGTTTAGTATTAGCTGTTTATGTGTAAAATGACTTATAAGGACATATGTTGATGATGATGATGATAAAATTTTTTGATGTTTATAAATTAACCAACTCCTTTTTAAGGACATTTGTTTTGTTATCTTGGTATTTATAAATTCACTTTTAAATTTTTCATAACTAGTCTTTATGAAATTTGGTATTTATAAATTCACTTTTAAATTTTTCATAACTAGTCTTTATGAAATTTGGTATTTATAAATTTACTTTTAAATTTTTCATAAAAATATAAATAGAATTTGACATTTTCCGTTAAAAACTAAAATAATTAAGTCAACTTCTAAAAGTGAAATTAATATCTTTATTCGTAATAATCATACAATTTTGTTGTTGATATTACATGACAAACTTTAACAATTAGATTAATACTTCTAATATATTTGCAATAACAATATCAAAATGACATTTTTTAATTATAATCAAATCAAATTTGGACTAAGAAAAAGTTTGATTGAAAAATTAGTTCTTATCCTGCCAACTTGCACAAGATGCCAAAACTTCTGATAAGGCCTATGCGTATCTCTATTTGGTTATTGAGAAAATAGATGTTTCTACAAGAAAATTAATCAGCAATTCATCCTACATAAGAGAGAGATGTTTCCACACAGGCTTTCACCTCAAACATCAGTTCCAAAATGCAAACAAAACAGAGGTTTTACTCTATTCAAATGAACCAGTCAAATGTCAAATGCAGAATTGCTGCTTTGAATAAGGAATTCACTAGATTTACAGTTGGAAAAGACGTATTGCGGATCACGCAACAGCGAAACTAAATTAGAGAACACAAAGAAGTAATTCTACATTATGTAGCTATCTGTTGATCAGAAAAATGAGCTGTTTATGAACAGAAAAGACAGATCTAACATATTTCCATCCCAAGATTGAGCAACACTTAACACAAAATATGTCCACAACAATGTGCATTCCTGTCATCATCAACCGCTCTTCTTTCTCCCCCACTATGATATTCACGCTAGATCATCCACATCAAATTGTCCGTTTTTATGCAATAGAAAAACACCAATTTGCCTTCTATGCATAACACAAACACAATCTATAGAAAATAATCTTAAATTATGCACATTAGGCCTACAAAAACAGATGAGAAAATTGAAACGACATATTATAGTAAAGTAAAAGAGGCATAAAGTTACTATAAGATGTATCGAATTAGTAATGAATACCAAAATCCAATAAAACTTACACATTGTCAAAGAGAGGCCTCTCCATTCCTATAGATTGGAAAGACTCAAATAAAAACAAAACCAAAGATCATATATTTTTGGTAATTTACAACTAATCCTTATAACATTCACGTGGTTAGTAAATTAAATGTAATATAAGACCTTGAAAATCAAATTCGAAACGCTTGGATTATTAAAATATAACTTCCATGCTCATTACTTTTATCCCCAGATTGATCAACAAAGAAGAAATGGACAATAGGTCCACCCCACCATCAATTGTGAGGTTGATTCCTTATCAAAGCTTTCAACTTTTTC
>JANZXR010000132.1:87700-118616 GCA_027575705.1 Erythroxylum echinodendron | reverse complement strand
GCCAATAAGACAAGTCCACCATATCTCTCCCAAAAGTCCACTTTACCCTTGGTTCTTAAGCTATATTCCGAAAATGCCCTCAATTTCTTCTTATGCTTTTATTTCATAAGTTATCTTGCTTAAGTTAAATGAAAAATTTTTCAGGGGGCCGACAATTTTCTTTAAGAAGAGGATACTAAGATTTCTTGTGTCAAGTTTCATACATCCAAAACAAATAATGTTAGATTTGTGATTTGAATCAACCTCACCTTCTTTGAAGTCTTTTCCTTAGGAGAAATTCTTTCTCTTTAAAAAAAATATTAAATTTCTTATAGATAAGTGTGATATCTTCATAATCACTTCCGTATGAGGATGTATTTTCCTCCTTACTTGATTTCTCCATTAAAGCTTGGAATGCTATGTTCTTTTTCCTTTGTGTTAATGTCTCTTCTTGTGTCTCCATAAGCCTCATCTTATAGGTGAAGAAAAATCCAATATGTTCTTTGAATGATAGTGTTATTAAGTCTTTAGCTTATTTTATGATGGTCACTTTGGTTTCTTAAGTCTTTGAAAGTGACCTAAGCAGCTTTCTCAACATTTTAACATTATTTTTAGTACTCTCATATGTGATATTAAGTATGCGTCAAATTTTGTGAGTAGTTTCACATATAATACCATATTTAATTTGTTCCTACCTAGTGCATAAAATAATATATAAATGACTTTATTATTCTAAGAAATGTCTCTTATCTTGTATATCTCAATTTTCATTTAGTTTAGGACCTTTTTACCATATATAACTTTCATGAGATTGAAAGAGACACTTGGAACTATTTCTTACAAATCAACACTTTCGGTCATTAAGGAAAACTTTGTCCTGGTCATTGCGTTTACTAATGTTTTTTCCCCCTTGGATGTATAAGAATGAACTTAAGTATGCAGTTATGATATTACTTTAGAATTTAATTTGAAATGCTTACTTAAAAGACACGCTCTAATACCACTTATTGGTTCTTAATGAAACTTAAAAGGGGGCGAATTAGGTATTAGTGAATTTAAACAACTATTTTCTATTTAAAGATGCAATTTCACAAATATTTATGTAATGATAAAGAGATAATTCAATGTAAATAAATCACAATCATAAAGTAGTATAAAGGGTATAGCAAAAAAGAAAGGCAAACCTATTTATAATAATTCAACAAATAACCTTACCTACTTCCACTCTCTAAGAAACTTCTTAGAATGTTACTAATTGTCTTCCTTAACCTTCTTATGATAATCTTATTTGTTTATGAGTAAACAGCAATTCATCTTAAAATGTTTCACTAAGGTAAAGAGTAACCACAATCACAAATGAATTTACAACTCAAAAGAACTTAGTTGATCACTTTGACAACCTAAAGACTCCCTCACTTCAAAACTCAACAATGTATGTTTACGAAATCTTTGAAAATTTCTTTGAGATGTGTTTATAGAACACTCAAATATTATTCGTGTCTAAACTAACAAAAATCATGTAGTTATAGTGTTTAGCAATCAAACTGGCGGCTAGAAATAGGAACTCGTTATGGTTAATGCCCATTTCTAATACATTAGTCGACCATTGTTACACATTGATTGACCAATGTGTTAGTTGTTGGAATATTGATCAACCATTACTACTTATTGGTCAACTACATACTAGGGGGACATTGGTCGATCACTGTAACTCATTGATTGACGAATGTGCCATCTACATAACTTTTGTGCACATTTTTTCATAACTTTAACTTGCATTTTTGACATTAACCTATATTTGTAGACTTATATACCCAAAATCATGATTTTAACAACTTCAAACATTCAAAATTAATTTTCTTAATGTGAAACTGACTATCTAAAAAAAATTCTAAAATGCATTTTAAGAATCAAAAGTGTTTTCTTTTAAATCAAAACTTTAATTCCTATTGAAAATTTAAGAGGCTCATATAATAAGCTAAAATGATGATTGGTTCATGCTTTAAACTATCAAAGTAACCAAATAAGTCATCCAATAAATAGTAAATATTCATTTGTAACCTTGTTGTGCCTTATTCTTCTTTGGTCTTAATTTTGTTCTTCACTAAAATGATCTTAACTCCAACTTCTTTTTAGTATCTTCATTAGATGTATCTTGATTTTTGCATTATCACTATCACTTTCATTTTCATTTTACCTTCATAAAAAATAAACTCATCAGTAGTACTTATATTTTGTCATCATCAAAACATGAATTGAAACCTCCCTTGGTTCAATAAATACTATAAGGAGTTGCATAATTTTTCAAAAGATGATAATTGAAACAAAAAATGTCAAACTATAAAGGATACCATTATATTTAGCTTAATATGTTCATAATATTTGAAATAATTTAAATCATATTCAATAAATTTGCTTTAGTGTACCAAAAAAAACAATATATGAATCATTTTATAATTATTGGTATAAAATTTTACATAAACCAAATGAAGGTTATTTATTACCACAAAAGAGAAAAACAATTTTAAGTAAGCATATATGAAACACATTTAATGATTAGGCAATATAAAAAAATTTGGGCACAAAAATACATGAGCATTTACTTTTATACTAAATTATTTAAACTGTAATAAAAACGTGATAGCGCGTCATAACACTGGTCAAAATAAAAACTAGACTATTACTATAACAGTGGTGAGTCTAGGTCGATCCCACAGAGAGTGTGTGAAAAGATGTTTTGAAATGGAAGCAACTGGTGTTTAGGTCTAATAGGGTTTTTTGGACTTTGAAATAAGAAAATAAAATAAAACTAACCTAATGAAAACAAATTAAAGAAAACATGTGAAAAATAATAAAAGTGGAGAATTCAGTAGGGACCTAGTTCTTTGGCTGAATCTCAGCCCACACCCTAATTAAACATATTTCGTGGATTTATTGTTCAGAAACCTTTCCTAGTAATTATTAATCGTGGGTTAATAATTAACCTAAGTTTTTCCTTCGGTAGTTTTTAATCATATACGATCATTAATTAAACCTAACCACTGAATAACCTAGGATACGATCTTTAGATTTAATTAGGCAATAGCATTTTGAATTAGGAAAACTGATTAATCAAGGCAACAATCACATATGATGTGTCATTTAACCTAGGTCATGTTATCCCTAATGATTACGAATCATTAGTCGCTACATATGAATTTCAACATAACAATTACGAATTATATCAAAATTCTAACAATGAGTTTGCAAATAAACGATTCAATGAACACATTAAAATCTTCTTTTCACAATACCCAATGGGTTAATACATAAATAGCCGAACTATAACAATAATATGATCATTTATATATAAAACCCAATTCCATATGCTTAGGATAACACAATCAATTTAACAAGAGAGAAAGAAACAAAAAAAAATATGAAAGAAATGTTTAACTTGGGTCGTTGGGGTCGATGTCACCTCTGAACTAGATTTGGCATGTTACCCTTCCATGAATCTCTCCTGGAAAAATGTTTGAGCCCTATTGAATATTCCCCCAGTCGAAGACCCTTCAGCTCTCTTCTGCCGCCACTGCTCTCCTCAGCCTAGCTTCTCTCTACTATTCACTGATTGACAAATTAATTGTTAAGTCACACATACTATTTATGCCTCACTTAAAACCCTCCCTGGTGTCTTCTCTTGAAACACATTCCTTGTCTAAGTTTAATGCAGTTTTCTGCGATAAATGCAGACGTTGTCTATGTTACGCAGGCGTCGTTTCCTACTTCATGCTGCGTCGTTTTACTCCCAGTTACTCCTTGCTTCTGCGCTACGTTTCATCTACTGCGTTGCCCTCCTACACTGTGCTTTCTTCATCTTGCAATGTCGTTTTACTCCTTTCTTCCAACAGCCTCTTGCTTTCATTTAATTCCATAAAACACATTGTACGGGCTTGCATGATCCACGCATAACAGCAAATTTGACACTCATCAAAAATTGGGTACTATCAGCTATGATGAATGCAACATTTATATTTTACAACCTAATTCAGATCTCTCACACAAACCACATGAAGCATATACCAATCCGAAGAAATCACTCATACAATTTATGCCAACAATATATTGAAACCACAAAAATGAACCTTCTAAGCCAACATCTACCTTATATTCAACATACTCAAATAACACATTCATTACATCTCCAGGAAGATGCATTAATTATGAATAAATTTGGAAAATAATATGCACTTCCTCTTTGATAAATTTATTTAAACAAAAAATGTTATTCCTTTTCTTTTTCTTTTTCTTTTCCTTTTTTTCTTTTTCTTTTCTTTTCTTTTTTTCTTGTGCTTTTGTCTTTTGTCTTTTCTTTCTTTCTTTTCCTTTCTTTTTTTAACATTAAAAAAAGCTACATTAACATGGGAATTTCAATGATAAAACATATCAAAACATCCTAACATTAATTAACCCACACATATGTAAACCCCCACACTTACACTTTTGTACATCCACAAACTCACCAATCACAAATGCTCCACTAGCTTTATGACTTGGATAAGACATTTGGTTAAGTTTAAAAGAAGAAGATGTGGTTTACACAAAAAGAAAGGTATAAAGCTCAAAGGGGGTTAACAAGGAAAAAACCACATCAATAGGGTAGGCTATTTGGCTAATATAGTTCGGAAAAACAAAGAATGCCTTATCATTTTCATATTACCGCACATGATAAAAATGTGATCTCGAATAGAAATTCAAAGCAAAATCAGGATGTATATATCATGAAGGCCACACATTATCGAAAGACAATGAGACTGAAATAAATTTGTCAATCTACTAAGTCTCAAAATCTCACAGAATTTGTCTACCACTAGTCACTACTCTTCCAAAGATATCGCACATTGACCAATCATAAGAGCAAAAGTACATGATAAAGTTGTTATGAAATTCTCTAGTCAATTTATTATCTACTCATGACTATATAATCCTAAAAGCAATAGAATAAGAGAAAATATTTGTTTGGTTTGTTTTATTCTCTCTCATTTTGATTGAAAACTTAAAACAAGTAAAACAAACAAATTCAAAAACACACATGCATATTATAACTAGTGCGAAAAAGTAAAGGAAAAGAAATTTACTTCCCTTAGGTTGCCTCCTAAGAATCGCCTTGGTTTAGGGTCTCTGGCTCGACTCCACACTTTCCTCATGTGACAAAATTGTGATTTTCATGTATTACAGTTAGCGCCATTTCCACTCAAGATTGTTTCGGATAAAGCCTTACTTGATCATCATCCCCATCCAGCATCTTTCCTACCCTCAAATTTTCAATCTCGACTGAGTTCATACACTCTAGAAAGATCTCAAATGTCTGTTCGCCTTTTTCTTCCTGATTTAATTCCTCTAATCTGTTGTGTAAAGGTGAAGAGTCATTCTCAACAATAAAATGGAATTCAGTATTTACCTCCGAGCTAAAAGATGTCTTTTTCTGCTTCGAGCTCCTCCTATGCTTCTTCTATACAAGCAACTCCTTGAGTAACGCTCTCAAAATTCTCAAGCTCCTTATCACTCTGTAAGGGCTTACTAGAGTCCATTGGCTACACCTCAGGTTGATATGGATGCTCCTCTTCCATTTATGATTCTAGGTAGTCGATCCTCGATGTCATCTCACCCATTTGGCTTGTCATATTCTAGTTTCTAGACATTATATGTCTCATTTCCTATTGGAACTGTTGCAACTGCTGTTGTAGACTTTGTTGAAATTGGAGATTGTTAGCAATCACAACATTTATCTATTCTTCCAAAGATGTATCTGAGTTTTGACAAGAAGCTTCTAGTCCACACGGGAATTGCTATGTGTCCTACAAACTATCGTGGAAGTAATTTTGATGATTATCCCATCCATAACAGAAGTTAGGTTGATCAGTCCAGACATTGTTATAGGATTGAGAATATGAGTTATAAAAGAAATTACTTCTTTCCGTATAAAAAAATTAATCACAAACAAGAAACAAAAAGTGAAAAGATCACAAAATAACTGAAAAGAAATCAATTACAAACAAATATATACAAAAAATCAATTAAATCAAAAACAAAAACTAAAATGCCACACTCCCGAGCAACGACATCAAAATTAATAGTGCATCGTAACACTAGTTAAAATAAAAACTAGACTATTACTATAGTGGTGGTAGTGAGTCAAGGTCGATCTCATAGAGAGTGTGTACTAAGTTGTTGAAATGAAGGTAACTGGTGTTAGGTTTAACAAGGGGGTTTTCAAATTTTGAAATAAGAAAATAAAATAAAACTAACCTAATGAAAACAAATTAAAGAAAACATGCGAAAAATGATAAAAGTGGAGAATTCAGTAAGGACTCGGTCCTTTGGTTCAATCTTGGCCTACACTTTAATTAAGCTTATTTCATGGATTTATTGTTCTTAAACCTCTCCTGGCAACTATTAATCGTAGGTTAATAATTAACCTGAGTTTTCTCTCAGGTAGTGTTTAATCAAGATATGATTATTAATTAAACCTAACCATCAAATAACCTAGGATACGATCTCTAAATTTAATTAGAAAGCAGCATTGCGAATTAGGAAAAATGATTAATCGAGGCAACAAGCACATAAAATGTGTCATTTAACCTAGGTCATGTTATCCCTAATGATTACGAATCATTAGTCACTATATATGAAATTCGACATAACAATTACGAATTATATCACAATTCTAGCAATGGGTTTACAAATAAACGATTCAAATAAACTTATTAAAATCATCTTTTTACAATACCCAATAGGTTCATACACAAATGACCAAACTATAACAATAATACAATCATTCATACACAAAACCAAAATCCATATGCCTAGGATAACACAGTCAATTCAAGAAGAGAGAAAGAAATAACAAAATATGAAAGAAATGCCTAACCCGATTTGTCGGCGTCGATGTCGCCTCCAAACTGACATGGGGACGTTACCTTTCTATGAGTCTCTCACGGAAAAACGTTTTAGCCCCTATTGAATGTTGCCCCAGCCGAAGACCCCTCAGCTTTCTTCTACTGCCACTATTCTAGCTTCTCTTTACTATTCACTGATTTAACAAATTAAATGTTGGGTCACGCATACTGTTCATGCCTCATTTAAAACCCTCCATGATGTCTTCTCTAGAAACATATTCCTTGTCTGCGTTTAACACAGTTGTCTGCATTTTTGTAGGACACATCGTTTCCTACTTTATGCTGCGTCGCTTTGCTCCTAGTTACTCCTTACTTCTGTATTGCATTTCATTTCCTACCTTGTCCTCCTGCAGTGCATTTTCTTCATCTTGCAATGTCGTTTTGCTCCTTTCTTTCAGCAGCGTCTTGCCTTCATTTAATTCCATAAAACACGTTGCATAGGCTTGCGTAGTCCATGCACAACAACAACTTTAATTAATTTTTGTTTCTATTTTTCTTGTCTTCTTTTTGTCTTATAATTTTCTTCTTCTTACTCACTTAAATATCGTGCTTTCGACTCACGTTAACTTCTTTACTTTCGAATTATGCCTAAAATCACATATGAGTCAAAGTGAGTACCTTAAATAATTATATGCCAATAATCGCTAAGTATTATGGAATAATTTTATAATCAGTTAAACACTATCAAGACGACTGAGTCAAGCTTAAGTCTTATGGTTCGATCTTATCCAATCTGACTACCCTTCAAACCACCTGTAAAAATAAGGATGAAAATGAATCACCCAACCCATTAAATATAAAGCTTAAGCCTAACACCATTAGTCTTGGGTTGAGATTAAAACAATATCATTTTAGTATAATTAACTAAAATGTAGTTTTGGTTTATAGAATCTTGTACTTTTAGTCTAAAATGTTCGTTTCATATTCAAATTCAATTAAATCAATGTTGGTCCATCGACTACTAATTTATCAATCGTATTCCAAAGGATGGTATAAGCAATAAAACTAGTATCAGAGATGTAAAATATTAAATAATTAAATTTCGATCATGAGTGAGTTTAAAGATGGCGATTGATTTATAGTACAGTTAATATCGAGTCGAGATAATAATCCACAAATCACATACTTTACAGATTGACATTGCAATATTAAAAAAATGCAAGGGCAATTTTCTAACAAGAGTAAAAAAAACAAGAAAAGAAAATGGTAAAAGAGAGAGAAAAGTTGGGACACGTTAACATTAACATTGCTAGTTATAGATAAGAGGCGGAGAGGCCAAGCTTTCGGCTAGAAGCAAGATAAGAAAATGGAAACAAACCCCAGCGAGATTGGAAGCTCAAAGATGTATGGAGGTTATAACAAGCGTTACAAGCACTTCAGTCCCACTCTGGGCTGCTCCATGACTTTCTACATCTATTTCCCTCCTTCTCCTTCCCCTTCCCCTAAATTCCCTGTATGTGTCTAAACTCTTTGTTTCTTTACCTATAAACCAAACCCGGTCTTGTCTTGCATAGTATTTTTTGAGGTTGTTATTCATGGGATTTACACATATATCAACAATCTGTACGGATTTAGATTGACGGGTTAACTATTAATAGGTACTCTACTGGCTCTCTGGATTGACCTGCACTGATGAGAACTTCATTGTCAAGTCAGGAGCTCAACGTGCTGCCTCGGCCCAAGGCATCGCTCTTATTGCTCCTGATACTTCTCCAAGTAATTTCCCCTTGTCTGCCTTTGATATTGCATTTTTAATCTTTTCTCATCTGAACTTTCTGTGATTCTTTTGTTGAAGGAGGTCTAAATGTGGAAGGAGAAGCAGACAGCTGGGATTTCGGTATAGGTATGCTTGTTGGGCCTTTGAAGATTATCTCGAGCTTTCTTTTCTTGGGGTTTACGATTATTGTCTTGTATCAACGTTCTTTTTCTGTATCACATTGCTATGGTAATTCATAGTTTGTCTTTTGTTTTATGATATAAGGTGCTGGATTTTATCTTAATGCTAAAGAAGAGAAGTGGAAGAACTGGCGCATGTATGACTATGTGGTGAAGGAACTTCCAGAACTAATAACTAAAAATTTTCCTAAGCTTGATGCATCTAGGGCATCTATATCCGGCCATTCAATGGGTGGTCACGGGGCTTTAACGATTTACCTGAAGAACCTTGATAAATACAAGGTAAAGGATTATGACTTAACTATTCAAAACTCTTTTTAGTTGTATAACATTTATGTTTGTGAGTAATGTTCTGCTTTGAGTTTTCTTGTACTCAGTTTTAGATCTAATGGAAAATTCATGATGCTTAACCTGCGGATTAAAATTTGACCTAAAATTGTGGTAAAATGTGATTCTCCATGGGAATATTTTTTTTTTTTTTGCTGAATGCAATTAATTTCCTTCTTTCTTGGTTAATTAGAGGCCATTTATTGATCTCAAGAACCTCAAAAAAGTGCTAGTTAATTTGACTCGGCATAATTACGATGTTGTTTATATGAATAAACCACTGGAGTTATTGTCTCTTCATGTCTTTGACAAATTCCTATAGAATTCAACGTATACCACCCAAGTGCTGATCTGGACACAAGTTAAGATGTTTTGACCTTTGTGAAAAGATAACCTACATTGTAGGGATTTCATTTTCCTTTTTACTTAGATGATGGGGCTGAAGCAATCTTCATTACTTAAGACACTGAACTTCTGTTTATTTGGGTTGTTTTATCTCAGTCAGTATCTGCCTTTGCACCAATTGCCAATCCTATAAACTGTCCATGGGGGCAGAAGGCTTTCACAAATTATCTGGGTAGCAACGAAGTTGACTGGGAGGTAATATGCTGTGGAGAATGTATAATTTGTATCCAAGTTCTTCAAGATTTCCTGATACACTTGGTTAATTTCAAATTTGCAGGAATATGATGCAACTTGCCTAGTTTCAAAGTTCCATGATGTTTCTGCCACAATTTTGATTGATCAGGTAAAGCTTACATTGATTTAATGTTTTCTGCCACGATTTTGATTGATCAGGTAAAGCTTACATTGATTTAATGTAGTTTTATGATGCATTGCCACAGAAATTTCTAGGAACTTGTTGGAGTTTAAAGTTTGTTTTTTTGCTATTTATTCCTTTGAGAAGACTTAAGAGTATGCTGTGTGATATCTCTTCTTAAATTCAATAATGAAGATTACCAAATACAAAAGCAAAAACACTACAATGGAATATTTGCATATGGACACTTTCTCTCAAAGGGACAGCGTACATATCATTAGTAACTCAAATCGGTATAGCTGAGAAGCCCTAAAGATGCTGCTTGGCACAGTTTTTATCTCATCTCATGGAATTTATCCCTGCAGTTTAAGGTTTTACTTTTTTCAGTGGCACTGTGTTTATGCTACTTTTAGGATTATCAGTATCTATCCTGCGTAATTTGCCTTTCATGCGAAGATGATAGACTGGCGCATTTTGTGAGGTGTGTTAAATGCTTAAATAAACTTTTGGATGGTATTCTAATCAGTTCCCACAACTCTTGAATCAGAATTTGGTATTGAATGATATGGAACTCCAAGGTAGTTATTATTTGATCGATGGTTTCCAGCACCATGTATTGTATCTATCCCAAGCAGTATGATGAAACTGGGTACTGCGTTTGTTTTAATATAATCTTTCATCTGCTGTCGTGTTTGGCCAGGGGGACGATGACAAATTTTTACACGATCAGCTTCTGCCAAACAAGTTTGAGGAGGCATGCCGGATTGCCAATGTTCCACTTCTGCTCCGATTGCAACCTGGTTATGATCACTCCTACTTTTTCATTGCCTCTTTCATTGATGATCATATCAGCCACCATGCTCAAGCGCTTGCCCTGTAAGGCTTTTTTAAATGGTTCACGGGGATGGGATGAACTAGAAAAGCAAAGTTCCGTTTCTCATGTCGTGTCCTGGCAGTTTGAACCTTGGAGATACTTAATACTTTACATATTAATGTGGCAGTATTTAGATTTACTTGTGTTGATTTTAAAATGGCTGTTTTAGATTTAGTTTTGTTGATTTTTAAAATTTGTTTGCTAAAGAATTCAATTGGGTTTTACATGCATTAAAAAGTAATCGACTTAAAGGGAAAATCTTCAAATTGCACCTGTGTTTTTAGTCCTTGTGGAGCCTTTTCCTTTTTGCAACTAAAGAACCAAATTTAGTATTATTCCCTTCTTTTAAAATAAAGAACAAATGTAGCTATTAAATCTGGTTCGAGTAACGTTGTTATGCCAAATTTGTAGATTAAGATGCCTGTCAAATGTTTAATGTGGTTCTAAAAAGCATTCAGTATGACAAATTTTTGTTAAAAGCCACTGAAAATCTTTGTATAAAAGCGTTTTCCATTGATAAAATAGAGATTCTCTAACAAAAGATTATATGAAGTATTGATGACCGCTTATTTTTACAATTATACCGAACTAAGATCTTTTTCAAACTGCATTATATTAAAACATCGAATGGCAAAGCTGAAGAAATTACGTGTACTTCAAGTACAAACAGTATTGACAATGTACAACTTAAGCATAACTTATATTCAAGTGATCTTTTTTTTACGAGAAGTCGCAAATTTTGAGCAGCTTCAACTTCTTTGAGAGATAAACTGGACGAAGAACGTACAAAAGAAGTTTCCTGACCAAAACCTATCAAAACAATACATACTGATCTACCCTGAGGGGTAGATGCTCCTAATCATATATTTCATACCTATAATTTTCCTGCAACTCCAAAAATATTTCTGAAGATGGGGCAGAGGTTGTACAAGGCCTCAAATATGTACTAACATTGGGAAACAGATGCAACTCCACATCTGTACGCAGCTAAAGTTTCCAAGTCATCTAATGTATTGTGTTGCTCTGTACAGAGTCCAAACATGGCCATGTATGTTTGCCTCTTCATAATAACTTGTGCATCATCCTCAAATAACTTACCTCAATAAAAATGGAAACTCGGTTCTTATTCTCCAGTGGAGATGTCCATGGAATCCACCATACGATACCTTCAGTATATTCACTTCATGTTTCCATGATCAAGTTAGCTTGTTAACGCAAACTCATTCATAGGAAGGGTATTGGCTCTGTGATGAATCTACTAAGGGTGCTGCAGTATATGCCGGTTCAAGATTTTCATTTACACTCTTTGTTGGTCTCTTTGGCCTCTTGGATCTCTGCAATGGTTGATCTGCACTTGGAAAAGGATCATCCAATTCATTGTCAATTGAAGTTGATTCATTCATCCTCTGCGAATTTCTTGACTTTGATTTAGTCTGCTTGTCAGAAGTTTTTCTCTGAGAAAGAGCAAAACTTTGTAAGTAAAAACCAGAGAGCCCAGATGCAGATGATAAAGTGAAAACCCGGCAATCCACATCACGACAGTAGATCAATAACATAAATATATAAGATAAAAGAATAACACAAAAAAGCATCAGCATTCATTTTGCAAAACAAAACATGAAAAATGATACGGTGCCTCCTCAGAAAGAATCAAAATCTATAAGGAGCGCCTCTTGTGTAACCCATCGTAGTCGTTTCTTTGTTTATTATAACTCAATGCAGTCGTTTTGGACTAGTGACACAATGTCATCGTATGGGCAAGCAGGAGCCTATGTTTTATGTCTGGGTCACAGAAATCTATGTATCATTTATTCTTTCAATACATTTTTAACTTTCCAAAAAAAAAAAAAGAATCAAAATCAGTTTAATAATATCCTGTGTCTCAACTGTATTACCATGAAAAGCACTTGTGATGTTGAAGCTCGTATTAGAAAAATTATCACCTTTAGACTCTCAAAGCTATATGGAAAGTAATTAGAAAACCAAAATTTTAAGGAGATATAATATCAAATTATAAAAATTATAATTTCCTTTAGTGAATTGACCTGAAACGGTTGAAAGTTTTGTTGGATGAAAGATAAAGTAGTTCCACTATGCTGTTTACATGTATTAGACAAAATAGTGTAACAAAATATTCCATGCAATCACTTCTTTAGTTTCCCTTCTCATCTCTTGTCCATGTTATTTGTGTGTTTTTTCTCAAGCATTGAGGTGAATGTGCACTCTTACTATGAGAATAGGAATACGAGTTAATGGGATTCTCACAAACAACCGAACTGCCATGCTTTCCTTCTTTAGCCTTAAATGGGACATATGTAGTTAGGCACTTAATAGAAATTTGAGACTTCAGTAATTTGTTAATTGTCTGTACTATCAAGACACATAACCTTCTAAAAGTCAAGACAACGAAATAAAAGTACCTTTTTGTTATTGGATTTTGTTTTCTCATCATTTTGAGAGATCTCAGATCCCTGAACACCAGGTTCTGTTAAATCTTCCAAAGTTGCATCACCTTCTGCATCTAGCCGTATGGCCTTTGTTGACTTTTTCTTATGTCTATCTTTGGCCTGAGAAGCACAAATTTCATTTATGATATGACTTTGTACAAAAAGTTAATAGCTTGATTCCAGTTTTTTGTCCAAATTTCTATATATTGTATCACTCCACCCTCTCATTAAATAATGGTATACTCAACACATCGACGTAGTTTTGAAGTAACCAGAAAGGATAAGGTATCATACCATGAAAGTGTAGCAGCAGTGAAATAGGCCCTCGGAAAAATAAGCTAGAATCTACCAGATTTAAAACTCACCTGCAGTGGAGCTTCTTTTAACTTCTGTTCTAGTTGGGCATCATCAAGAAGTAAAGACACAACGTCCTCCGGAGCCAAGAGATCACCCTGAACATGGCCACCAGTCATGACAAGCTGCTGGACGGTGTTTTTCTGGCTAGCTCTTTGCAAGATCTTTTCCTCAACTGTCTCCTTACAGATGAGTCGGTATACAGTAACCTACACAAAAAACATTAACTAACTTTAGGAAGAACATGTTTTTGTTTCACCAGCCAACAGCGATGAGTCGGTATACAGTAACCTACACAAAAAAATGTTTAAGTAGCTTCACCAACATAAGAACATGTTTTTTGTTCCACCAGCCAACAGCATTCTAGTAACACAATTGAATGGAGGCAAGCAACATATTAAATGGAAAGGAGAACTTTCAGGAAAAATCAGGGATATTTAGATGTGCAAAAATAAGATAACAATCATGAACTTACATCCTTTGTCTGCCCCAATCTGTGAGCTCTATCCATTGCCTGTAAATCTAAGGTTGGGTTCCAATCACTTTCGTAAAAAATGACAGTATCTGCTGCTGTTAAATTAATGCCCAGTCCACCTGCTCGTGTGCTCAGCAAGAATACAAAAATGTCATTCCTGCAATCAAAGAATTAAACATAATCAACATATTGAAACTCAAAAAAGAAATATATTATAGGACAAAAAAAACATATGAGAGAGGGAGTAATAAGTCCAATAATGCTTCCTCACCTAAGCTGGAAATCTTTGACCATGTCCCGTCTATCCACAATAGTGGAAGACCCATCAAGTCGAAGATACCTATATTTCCTATAATTCATGTAATCCTGCAATCATCAATTATTAAACAATCAAATTTAGTTCACTTTACGAGGCCCAATTGACACGAGTTTAATATTAATGTCAACAAATGTATTCATCAAAGTTATCTTGCCTGAATTACAAATATATTTTACATGAAATTGATCAACAGACAAACAAAAGAAATTTGTAAATCAGGTAGGACAACTTTGACAAACTCAGCTTAAGGTTACCCATTTTCCCTCCATGTTACGATATATAGCCATAATCTATAAGATCATTTAGGCACATCCTTCTTTACAGTTCAACATCTTGCACTTTCAATCACCTATTACCTTCTAACAAATTTTGTAATAGGGGAAATACCTCAAGAATATTTAACATTTTTGTCATTTGTGCAAATAAAAGAACCCGGTGATTTTCTGCTCGCAATCGCTTCAGCAGTATATCAAGTGTTTGAAGCTTGCCAGAATCCTGCATAAAAAAGTTATCAAGTGCAAATGTAAGCATTTATACTGTTTGCATGCATTCATTCACAAGTTCTAAAAGAAACAAAGTCTATGTACCGTAAGCAACTTTGCTGGGTCAAAACTTTGCATGGGAGGACAGGATCCAAATATGTTGTATGTCAACTGAAGAGCAGGTTGTGAAATAGGTAGTTCACGATCAATCTCTTCAATAAGAGGATGAGGACCATTTGGCTTTCTTGGTCCATTAAATTCAGATGTACGAGCAAACCCAATTAATATCCTCTTAACCCAAGGTTGATGCAATTCTTCAGTCATATTGTAGGCAAAGTTTCTATCTGAGCACTGGGCACGAATCTATAGAGGGAAAAGTTCATGTCAAACTTTCATAAATTAACATCATAAACTAAATATTCTCACTGAAAAAAAAAATTAACTAGACATTACCGGAGGAGCTCTAGTTCGTGGAATAAAAGTATATGTTGAATGAAGAAGTTTGATATTTGAAAGAATCCTATCTTGATAAGGGACAACTAAAGCCTCAAATGGAGCATCAGCTGGACCTGTTGCAAATTTCCTTTTTGCCAAATTTATCTCTGATCTTGAAGGCATCAGTAACATCCGTGTAACAGCTCTTATCTTACCCTTGTCAAGATGATTGCAATCTGAATCATCAGCAATCTCTTCCGTGAGTGAGTCTAAGATTCCATCAAAAGATTGCCAGTTTAATTTCGTAATTGAATACAACAGCCTCTCCATAAATGTGCCACCAGCCAGAAATGCAACTTCTGTAATGGATAAATCCATCAGACGAGTAAAACCAAATGTCCCATTGCCTGAGTTGCTCCCTTGTGGAAGCATAGATCGATAGACATTTTCTGGAGAAAAGATGCTAAAATGCTTTTGAAAGAATTCTTTATGTATAACACTCCTCGCTGCTGCTTGGAGCATTTCAGAACTTCGGAGAGCTTCTTCATGGACTAATTTTGGGATCTGACAGCATCAAAACAAGAGGAAAACACGGTTAGCAGAATACAAGATGAAACATTACATGATTAAATAGATCCTATTGGTGAAACAATGAAGCTTTTTACCCTTTTTCCTTCATGGAAAACTTAACAATATTATGCTTTTTTCTTCAAATAACAGAAGTGTGGTTACCTGGTAAGTAATAGGATTCTGACCTCCTGAATAATGCACATCCTCCAACTCCCCAAAGGGAGGAGGTGAAAGAGAATTTGGAATGTCTGCAAAGTAGTAATAAGTGCTTCCTTCATTCCTTTCAAACAACTCTGGATGGTTACACACCTGCCATGTCACCAAAAAACAATCATATTACTGTACTTTTCTTTTGATTTTTGCCTTATGCTTTGTTTATCATTCTACAAAAGGTGGTGACACTTAGGTCTTGTTTGGTAACTAGTAATGAAGGAATCAAAATAAAAAAATAAGAATGGGAGTGAAAAGTGGGAATCGCAATGGCAACGGAATTACTGATTATGCGTATTTGGTATGCAAGCACTAGGAATGGGATTATAGAAGTTAAAGAGTTATAATAGTGTTTGGTATTAAATATTAAGACTGGTAATGAAATTTTTTTTTAATGTTTAATCATTATGTGATTGATTTTGTAAATAATCAATTAAATATTTTATCTTGCAAACCTAAATAAAATCCGAATATGGATTGCGGTTTCTTCTTTTAACTAAATCAATGATTTCTCAAAAGCTGATGAACATGTTCGTATACAAGAAAATAAAAACATGAATTTATCACAAAAAGAAAACTAAAAAAATTTAAAAAGTTTAGAAAAATAAAAACTGACTTATAGAGATATGTTGAAACAAACATAGAGGAATAGCGAATAGAGAGATTCAGTTGAGACGAAACAAAAAGAAAAAAAGAAGTTATGTTGAATAATTTTTTATCATATTTAGTTATTATATAATTTATTTTGTACATAATTAATTAAAATATTTTATATTTTATAAATAATTAATAAAAAATTTCAATGATTTATAAAATTATTAATTTTTAAATAATTATGAATAATTTGTAATGATAAGAATAAAAGTATCAATGAAACAAAATAAAATAATTATTAAAGAAATTAATATAAAAAAATTTTGAAGATAATATTATGATAAGAATCAATATCTTGATAATATTTTGATAATAACTTGATAATATTCTAACAATATCTTTTATCTTTTATTCCGGATTTTTCATTCTAGTGTATACCCACACCCACCTTAGGAATAAAAGTCCAAGATTATTTAAGACTCATTCCAATTTTGTCATTCCCTATTTTATCTATTACAGATAACCAAACAACTAAAAATTGGGAATTCAGGTCTCCCACTCCCACGTCTTTATTACTGGTTACCAAACAAGACCTTAGGAATATATCACATTTATTAAAAACAAAGAAATAAATCTCTTTATTACTGGTTACCAAACAAGACCTTAGGAATATATCACATTTATTAAAGAAAAGAAAAGAAAAGAAAATAGCAATATGAATCCAGAAAAGCTTCAAAAGATTTCCTACCTTCCTGAGCTGAATAACTATGTTCATCAGATTCATAATTTTCTTCTCATTAAGATGCCCCCGGCTGCTGTCAAATAATTCAGATAGAGAGATCTTGTTTTTAATGGCTTGATAGAAGGCTTGCTGCCGAGAACTCAACTTGCAATGCACTGTAACCTCTGTTTTTCTAGTAAGCTCAGAAATCACATCTTTTTTAACTCGTCGGAGCATGAAAGGCTTTAGAATGGCATGCTGTCAAAAGAAAAGATGCAACATTTGAATAAGATAAGAAAAAAGAAACATCCAGCAGAATTTCAAAATATATGGTTAGAACAACCAATCTATAACTAAATAGGAATAATTTGGTTGGTTATACAGGTTGGCTTTTAGAAACTTATCAGATTCAATGTAGAGAATCAAACTTAAATCACCTATGTAAAACCAAACCAAATTGTAAACCTAACTTTAGTGCTAGTGTAATACAAATTGTGATCTTAACCACAATTTCAATAAAGTGACAACATAAAACAATATGTGGCATACATAAAAAGAAGACATGGCTCAACACATTTATATCATTTATTTATTGATCACAAATTGAATAACATTTCAAATTGAAGCTTCATGCTGCATTAAAACTGGACAAGGTGCTATATATAACCCTCTAGAGGAGTTTGCAAAAATCCCATAGTTATGACTTAGGACAAGACAATGTTTGCAGGCCTAATTGCAATTACTTCAACTGAATCTTAACAAATTGACAACAATAGTGTAGATTCTCAATAACAGTATCCAAAACATATCTCATAACATAGTGAACTAACATGAAATAAAATGGATGCAAAAAACTTAAAGATTATAAAAGAAATAAAAGAGGAAAGATTAGTCAACCATAAGCTTTAATCTGGGAGGATGAGGATTGGGAATTGAGCTGACATCAAAGATAAGGGCCGAAATTTAGATTATGTTGAATTCCTTATTAGAAAGGAATAAGTTAAATATATTATTTTAGATATATTATCCTAATTGTTTAGAACTTATAAAATTTTTATCAAAATAGGATTTAAATTTGTTAGGAATCTTTTCCTACTAGAATAAGGGCTCTAAAAATCTCTCTATAAATGTGTATATTCAGCCCTTCAAAAACAAGCAATATGAAATTTTTCTAAAAACTTAAATTTTTAACTACAAAGTGTGATATTTTCTTTTAAGAGGGATTGGTAGACCTTAAAAGTGATTCTTAGTTTCCTCCTATCCATTGTTTCTGTTTCTCACTAAATTTTAGCAAACCAAACCTAACTTCTAGCATATTAAACCCAGAAATCCTAAGCCTAAATTTCCAGAAATCGAACCTTAAAATTCTAGCTATACAAAATCTGAAATTTCAGCATTCCTAGCCAAAATTCAACCTTGGTACTTAATATTCCGGTGGCCTAATATCAGCCATATTTCCTCATTTTTGATTTTTTGCTACTAGTTAATATGTATTCTATTTTTCCTACATAAACAATGATGTCTCAAAATGTATGAAATGATAATAGTCTAAAATAGTAAACAGAGATTCATCTTTGAAATGCATAATCTCTTCACCTGTTTGCTGTCTTGTAAGAGTCCATACGTAAAAGAAATAACAATATGCAGATATGAATGTATCAACCCACAGTTCCCCATAATAGAGATAGAAGAAAAGAAAGTCATCACAAATGTGAATACATCTAACTTTTCCTTCATCAAACAAATGTGTCATACAACTTTTTTTATATTTTTCTTTCAATTTGCTTCGTATAAGTTTCAATATGTATCAGGAAAGTTCAGTCCAATTCTGGAATTCTCTTATGTAACAAGCAATACTCTCTATGCTGGGAACTCACCCTATATGGCCTCAATTACAATGTGAAAATTTCAATATGCCAAATAACAAAACATCCTTCATTTATAAAACATCGAATAACTCAGAATGAAAGAGAACCAATTACTGAGAACAAAAATTCAACATGTATTATTAGGTCCCAAATCAAGATTCACGTATAACACCATATACTTGATAATAAATTTTTTTCTTCATGATAACCTCATAGCTTTTATCACATTTCTTAAGCCAACATAATCTTAAACATATAAATCACTGCAACCAACAATCCAATAGAAACAAAAGCGATAAAGCACTCACCAATCTGTTAAGCTGATGCTCATTCAAAGTACCCCCATGTTCTGCATGATTTTCAATTCTGGCAATACAATGAGAAATGTTAACTCTACCTCTGAAATATCCAAAAAAGAGTATCTCATCAAAGGAGTGGATATATACCCTTTAGAAAACCATTCATTGAACTGTTCATGACTGTCAAACAATGTCGGCATTATGAAATGCAGAAGGGCCCACAATTCTGCCATGTTATTTTGGATTGGGGTACCCGTAAGGAGCAAGCGGTTACGACAATTGAAACTGAGCAGCGTCTTCCATCTTATACTGAAAAAGGCATCCATTGGACCAAAATGTGAATACATGTTTCAACAGACATACTATTTTCAGATTCATGTGAAACTGCTACTTTTTTTAACATCACCTATTCTTAACATGCAGGTAAGATCACTTTTTAAAATTAACATTTATCATATTTCAGGAAAAAAAAATGAT
The DNA here is from genome assembly GCA_027575705.1 of Erythroxylum echinodendron. Lineage (NCBI taxonomy): Eukaryota > Viridiplantae > Streptophyta > Magnoliopsida > Malpighiales > Erythroxylaceae > Erythroxylum > Erythroxylum echinodendron. Next base: position 98,591 of record JANZXR010000132.1, on the reverse strand, counting down.
AAACCAAAAGCCATCAAATCACAAAGGGAGGTAAGCTTAGGCAAACCAAAAAAAGTAATTTGTACTGTTGATTGTGATTGTAGCTCTACTTTAAAAAATGAATGAATAGAAATACATATAAAATTCAGAAACTTCAGGACAGAATCAAAACCTGCTAGAACTTTTAATAGCTTGGGCTTCATCTAACACCATATATTGCCATTTAACACGTCGAAAGTACTTCTCATCGCTCACTAGCAGTTGGTAGCTGGTGATCAAAATGTGAAATCCAGCCTCCCTGGAATAAAAATTACAATACAAGAAAATATGTAAATAGTGGATTACTCAAACACGGAAAATAAAGTTACGGAATATTGACAGTATCAAGAAGTAAAACCATCACGGCACTAATAAGAACATCCACAGTCTTTCAAATGGCAACAGGAAATGCCACCTTTAGAAAGTTATCAATACAAAAGTACTCAGCACTCTGATATGTCAGGAGCAGTCAGCGAGCCAATGATTCTTGTCAAAATTTGATGCTTCTTTTATATTTAGTTTCCTTTTAACCAAACAGTACAATTTTACTACAAACTGCATTCAACAAAAGGTGACATGACTACGAAGGAAGACATCAATCCTAAGAAAGTGAACAATTAAATTGCACACAGCCTTTGCAGCATCAGAAAACCATCCAAGACTCACAGTTCTACTTGATTTCAGGACAGCAGAAGAAGAATTTTGCTATCTCTTAATTGTCCCTTGTGGAAATAATAATGTTCCACATGACCTCTCCCATTCAAATTCCGGTAAGTTTCACACATATGTCAATAAATCAAACCTCCATTCCTTTGCAGCAATTATTACAGAAGAACCATAAAGAGACTGATAATAATGAAACATGGCAACTAACAGCATTATTTAACCTCTTTTCTCTTTCAACATATCAACCATACTAGTCATCATAGCAACGAATGGTAGCACAAATGTGAAAAAACATTCACACATTCTGAAATTTAAGAAAGCATCAAAGTTTTGTTGCAAGCATGTACCTGCGATATAGGCGCTTTGGATTGATGTTTTTCCTAAGTATCGTGCGCTCATGAATTCCACCCCAGTATGGAAGAGTTTTCAGATCAGGGCAGAAACGATTAATTTCATCAGACCAGTTATTCAAGACTGAAGCAGGTGCAACAACTAGAAAAGGTCCCCATATATTTTTCTCCTGAGGCAACCATTTATTAAAACTAATATGAGCAGGAGTGTTTAAATAAATTTTCAAACAATACTAACTAGGATAATTACCTCAGCCAAATGAGCAAGGAATGCCATGGCCTGGATAGTCTTGCCAAGGCCCATTTCATCAGCAAGTATGCCATTTAAACCCTGAAAGAGCACAAGGATCAGTAAATGAGCAATACTAAGGACTTCAAGCACTTTAAGCAGATATTTCCCAATAACCTGCTCATAACAATTAACGAGCCACTGAAGCCCCTTCAACTGGTATTCCTTCAGGCTGCCTTTAAACAAATCTGGTGTCTGCACGGTTGATGTAACAGGCATGGTGGAACTGCAAAAAGAAAGAAGAAAAGAAACTGCTATTAACAGCTAGCTTAAAAGGGAAAAGGAACTCTTTGAGAGCTTCTGCTTTATCTGTAGAAAAAATAAAATAAAAGACATACGGGTTGTGCAGATCAATGTTACTAGATCCAGGAACTGAGACATCAACTGAAAGTCCGTCAGCATCAGCAGCCTCACGTAGCCTTGAACACTCATCATCAAAAGCACTGGTTAATTTTTTCTGCTTAGAGACTGCATCTTGAGCAGCTCTCAGAGCCTCTTTTCTCAGCTCGGCCTCCTCTGGGTCTACTTCCTCACCAGGATGAGCTTCAGTACTAAAATGCTTTTCCTGATCACTTAATTTCTCCTCTCCCACAGACAGAACTTCAGAAGGCTGTGAATTTGGTTTGTTTTGCATGAAGTGACTATAAAGCTCTGTTTGTTGTATCAGAAAATTCAGTCTTTGCTGCTGTCTCTTTGCCTCCCGAAGTTCTTGTTCTCGCTTCAAAGCTTCTGCAGCTTCTTTTTCCTCCCTCTTCCTCATTTCTGCCTGCAAGAATTGGATATATTAACTTCTTAAATACAAATATATCGACCCCTCAAATTTTGAATTAATTGAGAATTACATCAAGGCAAGGTTACATCAGTTGTAATTTCAAATTTGATATCATGGAATTTGGACAAATATTTATTATTCTTCTTAGTGTTACAAATGCGGTCTCAAATGGAGTTTTAGTTTTCCTTTTCACATGCCATCTCATATTTCAATATCATTGAAAGTGTTATTCATCATAATCTTATGAATCCAAGGAAAAGGACAAAGAATTTCTGGAATTATGACTTATTTACAAAACCTAGGACCTGGCTCTCTTCCAATTACTACGACATATCAATCTAAAGCCAGTCATCATATCAACAAGTGCTTTTCATTGCCATACAAATGATCTCAAAAATTACAACAGCAATGGCCGTTGAAAGGTGGTACTTTTGCTGATGTGCTAAAAGCTAAATTACAATCAGCATTTTGACAACAACAATGATATCCTGAAAACTCTGATGGTCCATGATGATGATGTGAAACAACATTTTATATTAAGCAATAGGACTAAGAGACGTACCATCTCCTTATCCACTCGTTTCCAAAAAAGCAGCATATCTCTCGCCAATTTTCTTGTACGAATGGCAGCACCTCTCATCAACTTGAGTGACCTACTAACCTTCAACTTTACCTGGAATTACAAACTAACAATTAAAAGAACACCTTGGAGTCTAATATTACATAAAACTCTAAGATCGAGTAACGTGAACATACCTCTCTTTGACAGGTTTCTGCAAATCTCTTTGCATCTATAAGCTGCCTGCGATGAAAATTGGCGAAGATCCTATGATGCTTTGGTATGTCTCTCCTTACAATATTCACCCAGGCCTTACCAATCTTCTCCATCTCCTCCCTTTCAATGAAAGAAGGATCTTTCTTTACTTTTGGCTTCTTGGGTAAGCTCCGTTCAATTATCTGGCTCACGTGAAAAGAGATGCGAAACAAAGAAGAGTACAGTAATCAGCTCCAGTCTTATATTATAAGAAAAGAAGCCTACTTCCACCAAATACCACTTTCCAAAGTGAACACATACCTCATAAGTGTCTCCTTTCTCCAAAACCTTTACATAGTAAACCTGCAATACACCACCCTCTGACAAAATAGACCGCTGTATATTTCCAGCCGCACCTTCCGGAATAGAAGAATGTAATGCATCATCAGAGATAATAAGGCTGAATTTCTGAGATGAATTAGATGCTGCCAGTGCCTTTAATCTTGCCTGGAGTGATTCATAATGGGGGCGAGACTCTCCCATCCCCACTAGGCTTCTTGGTCCAATCCTTTTATCGTTGGCAATCATTTCTGCCAAGGACCCCAAATCTAGTGTACCCTTCAAGTAAAACTCCTCCACTTTGATGTCTGATGAGCTTGGCAAGTTCAACGATGATGCCAGCTTTTCATAAGGGGGAGGTATCCTATAAGTGATACCTTCCCCGATATCTAAATAAGCAGGTTCGTAGAATATTCTGCAAAATATTTTACAGCACATAAGAAAAGATCTATTGAAACAGCAATAAATCAACCTAATAAAGAATGAAAAATAAACTACATAATGATCTATGGTCATCAAGGTACTTTGTCGGAAAATCTGGTTCAAGATAATCTCCACGCTTTTGTGAAGTACTTTCATTAAGCCACTCAGATGTGGTCTCCGCATCATATACACTTCCTCTCTGCTCATATCCCAATTTCCTGGTCTTGAAACTACCCAACATGCTCTTGGAAGCATGGCCTCCCATTCGAAGTGGAGGAGGTGCAGGACTTGATGAAGTATCCTTATACCTCCTTTTGTATTTCTGAATATGCTCTCCAAGCATCGAACGGTATCGCTCTTCTGTCATGTGTGTCCTGTAGTATCCTTCTTCCTCCTCTCCGTCACTATTGTTAGACCACCTCTTTCGATTAGACAAATTCAATTCCCTCTCTGACCTCTTCCCATTGCTACAATTTGTCATCGCCCCACCTACAAATAACCAACCAAAGTGCACAAAAATGCACCAAAAGAATAAGTAACATTACTTAGCAACTCAGCAGCAAAATCCACCTCCAAGAACCTATGTTCTACCGGTAACGAAGAATGCAGCATCACAACTTCAAAAGAAAAGGATTTGATAAAGAAAAGACAAGCAGGTACCTTGACTACCTCTGCTCTCATCCTGACTACTATTCCCATAATAATCAAAATCATCATCTGGTTGTGGAAGTTTGAAGTTCATCAAAGACTAAACACAAGAACACATAAATTACAAAAGGAAATAAGAAAGAAGGCACAACTGAGATCCAAATTCTTGAAATTCATAAACGAGAAAAAAAATACAGCCATAATACTAAAAAGAATCAAAAAATTAGGACCAGAAAGACAGAATCCTATCCAACAACGAAACGATAGACAGTAATAGGGAAAAAAAAAACAAAAAGAAGACGAACCCAGTAGAGAAGGGCAAAAACCGATGTTGACGAACCTCAAGATTGAAGAGGGAAGAAAAGGAGAGGGTGTCCTTGGCTTGGCTGCGGTGGTCCATGAAGCTATTGTTGTTGATACCGCACAGACAAGAACCCTAAGTAGAGAAACCCTAGATTTTGGAAGACTACTACTACATGAGGAGAGATTCTCTTGGGGCTTTTGTTAATCATTTGAATCGAAACCTGAATCGGGAAACTCTCGAGACAAGAAGGTGTTAATGAGTGAGTGAGGTTGTAATATGAACAGAATACTTCGAGAATTTGACAAGGGAAAGAGAAAGGATTGGGGAGGATGCGTAGGATAAGGGCGCGCGAACACAGTCGGTGTATGGAGCAATCGGAACTTGCTAACTTGCGCTTTTTTTAGACGTCATGTGCTGCATGCTAACTTGCGCGTTCTTTTCCTTTTTAGCCAATGATTGTTTTTCTTTTTTTTTTTAATACAAGGGAAATAAAACAGTAAAAACCGCTACACAAAGACAGAATCAGCCGTAGTGTATACCCCGGCGAAACAAAATGCGATTCCTATCTGAATTTAAGAATGGAATCGTGGTCGGCGGAGGATCAGTAAGAACATGCAAGCTGGTCGTACTTGCATAGCTGTAGCTGCCAGATTATCTGCGCTTGTGTTCCCCTCCTGATAGATATGTTGAAACTGCACCTCCTAATTGCGGTCCAACAATTTTCGGATATCCTGCATCAAACAAAAGGACACAGTCAGTAAGCCTCCAGAAGATGAAAGAATATTGATGACTTGGAGCGAGTCTACTTCCAATATGATTTTCTTGTGGCCAAGGTCCCATGCCACGATAAGGCCCGCGTGAACCCCTTTTAATTTTGCCACCAATAGCGGGCATGTCTCAAATTTATAAAGAAAACCCCCACATCAATGGCTTTGGCAGTCTCTAAGCAGCCCCCAACTGTACTGGCAGAGGATCCAAAATACACTGAGCCATCGGTATTAACTTTGGTCCAGCCCTCTAATGGTGGGGTCCATTGGACGAGGGTCCTTATAGGCAAACCTAGCAGGTTAGTTACGCAACCCGTCCTTATTGTCATTTTTCTTTATTTATAATAGTAAATGCGAGACTATAAAGATAAAAAAAACCGTAACGTTTTTAAAATCAAACCAGACGTAAAATTGGTTAAAGGAATTTGATATTGTATTTTGTTTAAGGTCTTGAATTGGACTGTTATCCTATTCAAATTTTGGTTTACAAAATGTATGCTAAACTCTCTTTAGTTTGTCCCAAAACTCATATTATATTTATGTATATGTCATTTATGTATTTGCATTCTTTAAAATGTCCCTTTAAGTAAGTGAACTGCTATAAAATTGGTATATAATAAATAAGAAGTAAAACTTATAAGAATAAGTAAAGATAAAATATTTTATTGAAATAAAAAATATATCAATGTCTATTATTATATAATGAACTAATAATAAATAAATATGAGTTTAATATAAAACTTAAAATAGCAATAAAAACCAATATTGTATTTCTGAAGGAGGTTGCGTCTCATCATCGTCAAAAGCTCCAAATTCTCTAACTCTATTTAAAGATTCGTAAACTACGCTTTCATCCAAAGTATTTGCATCAACTTCTTCTACAGCATTAAAATAAATTACAAATTAGAAATGTATGAAATTATTCTCAATTATAAACTTATAATACAGTATAATTTTAACTTAAATATGATCAAAATAAGATATGAACTAACCATTAGTAGATGTTCTTATTTCATTCGTTGTGACAAATACATTTTCTTCATAAATCATCTTTTCAGGTTTATTATAATCAAGATCAAGTGATGGTTCTTCTTCTTCAATCCAAAATTTAGTATGTTCAAGATAATCAATATCAATTGGATCATATGTTCTCTACTTACTAAGTGCTCTGAACACATAATAGAGAAATTATAAAGTCAATAATAAAAAAATTATTGAAATAAAAACAAAAATATAAAATACTTGTTCTTCATTATCATATTATAAGTAACGTAAACCAGGTCATTAAGTCTTTGATGTTCCAAATGATTTCGTTTTTTTGTATGAATACGTAAAAAACACTCCAATTACGTCATAACCTGATGCAGAAACTGTTTAACTGGGTAATCCAATAGCGAGTTTTTTTAATATTGGAGCATTGTCACCGAATAATCTCCACCACTCATCTGCATTTTAAATTAATAGTTATGATAAAATATATTATTAATAAGTAAATAATGAATAAAAGTATAAAACTTACCTGGTTGCATTTTTTTCATCATAACTTCTCTCTTTGTTGATGATCTAGCAAAACTCTCTAAACCTTCACGATACAATTTAATTTCATTTATTGCTTGTGATTGCTCTTTAATAGAGAAAATACTTTTGCATTCAATTACATCAAACAAACCGCCCATAATATTAATTATACGTGCTTCTCTACTATATAAGCAATAAGGATTGAGAAAATAAGTTGCTAAGTGGATCCTTTGAGTAAGATGTTTATCTCATCGTCAATTAATAATATCTATATAAGGTTTGCACAATTTCTCCTTCCCTTTAAAAAGATTTATAATTATTTTGTGAGCTCTATACATACTATCATATATATACCCCAAAGATGACTTCCCTTCTGAGTTAACAATCCTCATCAGCCTTATAAGCGGAGCCACAATCTTCACAACGATAAAGCAAGCATCCCAAAATTTGTTATCTAGAATAATAGCACAAATTTCTTTTCCTTTTTCATTCTTTAATAATTGATGACTTGAATAGTGTTTACTTGTCACTAAATTTTGAAGTAGTTGCTTACATTCATAAACACTTTTTAAAGTAATAAATGTAGTTGCAAACCTGGTAGCAGCGGGATGCACGATCTCAGCCCAATCTTCTTGCTTTCTTAACCAAGACAAAAATGTGATATGATTATTCACAAAAATTGTGATTCTAGATGCGCATGAAGCAAGACTAGAAATATGATTCATACCACCAATATCTTTTAAAAAAATATTTATACAATGAGCTGTACATGGAGACCAATAAATATGCCCATACTTTGATTGTAATAGGTACCCAGCTGATACATAATTAACTACATTATCTGTAACAAAATACACAACATTCTTTGGTCCAACCCACTCGACAATTTTAAAGAATGATTCAAATAAAACATTAGCACTTTTTACCATGTCAGAAGCATCAATAGACTTGATAAAAGTTGTTCCAACGTTACAACAAACCAAGAAATTAATCAATATTTTTTGTCTTTGATCAGTCCACTCATCTGTCATAATAGTGCATCCTGTTGATTCCCAACTAGAGTTATATGTATCCACAATTAACTGATATTCCTTTTTTAAATCTTGAAGCAAAGGCACATGCAACTCATAATAAGATGGTACCTTAAATCCTAGACCTATTGTTGTTGTACCGTGATGGTACCTTAAATCCTAGACCTATTATTGTTGTACCATCAATTGCTTCTTGAAAATATGGTGAATTTACAGCATTTAAAGGAATACATGAATGATAGGACCATCTAGCCCACGCTCTTTTACATCTCAAAATAACATCCTTATCAACCATAAAACTTTTTAGACTAGGTTGAGAACCAAGAGTAGTTCTTGGAGAAAAATAAGAATCTATGTCAATAGTAGCATCTTCTCCAAAAGATATATCATGAGCCTCTTTATTTTCCCTTTCTTTTTTACTTATTGTTGCAAATATTTTTCAATCATATCACACACATCAGGTGATACTTTTTTGCAAGAAGCAATATTATCCTTAACATCAGTAAGATGCTCTCTCACTCTAAAAATTCCTATCCTTTAAATATTCTACCGCAAAAACATACAGTTATATTGAACATTCCCATCAGATGTTTGAGAAGAAGAAAAATAATTCTATGCAGGATCAAACTTACCACGAGTAGAGGATGATTCCATATTTTCCATTATGATTTAACCTTAAAAGTATAAAAAAATAATTAGGTATACTATTGTCAGGGCAAAAGTATATAACTTCAATAATTATCATTTATCAATTGCAATAAAAAAAGACCAACAATAGCATAATGGATTAAAAAAGACCTACAGATGTTGCTTATTAAACTTTGCTCTATAGATTTACTACATAATTAGGTTGATACTGTATATTTGTTGCAATTCTTATACTTGAAATTATAATTTTGATCAAATTCTAAAATTACAAAATCTAAACTCAACCTTAGGAACCATTATGATGGATTATCTTTCTACACTGTTATAAATCTAATACGTAGAATTAAGCTCCAATTCTGAAAGTTTGGGGTGCAAAGGTAACCTTAAATTTCACATACAAATGGAATTTATAGCACTTAAAAATTCAACACTAAGTATTCGATTTCAGTTGCAAGTTAGCATAACTTGGTTTTATTCACAAACTTGGTAAAGACGTGTGCTCCTACGTCCTATGTTTATAGTTCCAACACATGTGGAATTCATTTTGTATATACTTTACAAAACCATGATAAGGATGCGTGTCCTTTCTTACCAGATAAAAGCACGAGTCTTTCTAATTTTTTGGTGGAAAAGGGATAAGCCTTTAATCTACTACTAGTATGTATCGAAGTTGACCAACTTTTGATCCAACAACATAAGAACAAAAGCCAATCGATTAAACAATAGAGTCCTAATCAATCACCACCACCACCTGATCTTCTATCCTATTCCACATACAAAGAATAATGGATCAACTCCAAGAACAACAAAAAACAAGAATCAATTTGAAAAAAGAAAAATTCAAGCTAAAACCATCACAAACCATACATATACACAGAAACCAACAGTAGAATGGTGATCGTACCAGAAACAAACCAAGATCTAAAACAAATCAAGAGTCGATTGGTGACTATAACAGAAACAAACCAACAGTCGAACGGTGACCATAACTGAAACAAACTAAGAGTAGAAACACAGTAAAATGGTACTCACTTATAGAAAAGCTTTTACTTATTCAAGTCTTGGAGGAAAGGTAGCTAATTACTATATAACACAACTATCAAAATATGAAACAAAATAGAGTTCTAAGTGTTATAGAAAACTAATTAATCAAGAAGTATAAATAAAAATGAAAGCTGATGATTCGACTGCCTTATCCTTATCTCTTTATCTACATACCAAATTAGAATTCATAAACCTCGAGTCTCCTAGATTTTGAAAACATTGCGAAATTGTATCAATTATCACTGGTCTCTCTCGTTGTATCTCTGGTTCCTTCGATCCTTCTTCTCTGGTCCCAATCACTCTCTGGTTCTTAGGTATTCATCATGTATTTTGCTATTTACTCTCTCCTCCTTTTGCTCTGACTTCTCGCTACATACTTACACCCCTACCCCTGCTTTTTCTTCTTTGGGAAAATTGATTCTTGCGCGTGCCTCATCTTCTTATCTTGAAATATGGTGGCTAGAATTGCAGTTCCCAACTTGACCGCCAATAGAAAAGGGAGATCAGGCGCCATCTTCGCAACTCGAGGAGTGCCATAACTCCACCTAGAGAACCCTTAGGATGGATAGAGATCTAAAACATTTCTTTTCTTATTCGAATCTTAGTCTGATTCGATTCTTCTAACCACTGACATTTTTAAGACGTTCATACCGTTGATTTTAAAGAAGAAAAGCAATTAAAGCTAAACAAAAAAAATAAAAGTTAGTTGTTTGTGATTGAAAGAGGGACATTACAGAGCGAAAGTTAGTAGGTTCTTTCTCTGTTTGCAAACTTTCATCTTACACTTTAACCCCTTTTAGCCGCTGTTGTCAATAAACTTCATAGATTCATCTTCGTGCTTCCTCATATGTGTATGTGAGAGAGAGATGGGTGACTGTTGTAATTCGTTGAAATAAGCAGGTAAAAGGGGTTAGAAATGAGATTTGAGATAGAGAGATAGGTTACTACTATAATTCGTTGAGAAGAGAGATGGGTGACCACTGTAATTCGTTGAAATAAGTAGGCAAAAGGGGTTGGATTAGTTCGACAAAAAACTGACCGGTTCTTTGAAAAACTGACCGATTTTAATACATAGAAGTTATTAATTGAAACCGAACCAAATCACTGGTTGGTTAAAACTTTTTCTGGTCAGACCAGCCAGTTCGGTCTGCTTTTTAAAACCTTAGAAGGACATAAACTATTTATTCAATTAGAATAATTTTTTAAATTTAATGAGATAGATCAACAATACATTAAATTATATCATTTTTTAATTTAGTGAAATAGGGGAACAATATAAATGAATCCCAATCAATATCTAAATTATGAAGGTTTTAAAAG
>JANZXR010000132.1:69407-87600 GCA_027575705.1 Erythroxylum echinodendron | reverse complement strand
TCATTTTATAGAATTAAATAGATCTTGGTTTTCGGGAAATCAAAAGTCACGAAAACGTTTCGTGATTATTCCGCTGCAGTTCGGATCAGATCCGGACCTGATTTCCTAACAAATAACACACTAGATAAGTGAGCTCGGAGATATGTTAATGAGATAGTGAGGTTACATAGAGTCCTAGTGTAGCACCCCACTTTCACCAAGCACGTATTCGTACATCCTGAGGACATTCGGACACACACCCTGTGAAAGCGGTGCGCTAAAGCAGTCAAATGGAACTCATTGCATATTTATTTCCTCGAACATCACATACATTTTTAAGAAAACCAACAATCATTAATAATCCATTTTATTTATAATAATTTTTATCATAATTTCCAAAAAATAGTATAGACATTGCAGAATTTAAAAAATCATTTGGGCCCTATATAAATTCAAAACACTTTCAGTCAAGAAGTCATTACACATCAGAATTATTCACATACAATGGTACAATATTTGTAGAATACATTCTTTAAGACAAAATAACAGAAAAATGTATGCAGACATCAACTGATTCCGACCTCTATCTCTTACTCAAAAGCAGTGGTTAGACTCCAGTTGATTTAACTGGGTGTCTCCTCTAAGCTTGAAAAATATGTTGTAGATTAGGGTGATCTTTGCGAACTCAGTTAAGTAACCATCCTCGATGGTTTACTCTTGTCATGCAACACAACAATTCATGTTATCATATAATTCACATTTTCTCATTTATAATCATATGGTATCACAAAACACTTTACTCATTAATGCCACATTCCAAAAACCATACAATTCATCATTTCATCACCATCATGTCAACATGTATCGATAAGTATTCACACATTTCACATAATAAAAATCCTCAAAACTTTGCAGTCATTTAATTTATTCATATCACATGTGTATGCAATGTTTATCAGACTCGAATTCATTTATTACATTGTTATGACCGAGTGCCTTTTTCACTGTCCTATATTTGTTGTGTATACCGAGCTCTATCATAATGTCCCTTATCCATTGGAGATACAGGGCTCTTTATACATTGAGCGTTAGGCTCTTATCATAAATGTATGAGCTTTCAACTCTTTTTGACTGGCAACTCTGGTTACAAGTGCCTTTATATTTCATTCGTTCATAGAATAAATGCATTTCACATATTTAATCACCATGTTCAGTCCAATGCATTCACATCCACTTTCTCATTCACATTAATCATCCGACTTGGTTCGGCATTCAACATATAAGTTGAGAACACATTTATTCAATCACATTCACAATCAAGGAACATTTCCAATGTATTATTCATGCATCAAACGCCTTAGACATTTTATATCCAGAAATCAGTACACATACATTATATGTCAATTCAATTTAGAATTAAACAATCAATCATAGTGAGACCATCTTAGATTACTCACAGTACACTCCAAATTAGCATTAGCTTCCATAATCCAGAAACGAATGGATGCTGACCTTCTATCTTGTATATCAAAATTATGCAATACATATATTGCACACACATTATTAATTGCACAATCACATAAACATTCAATTATACACATATGTATATATGTAATGTATATTGCATGCTCATATTGACAATCCCGAGTATATTTCCTTTACTCACATCCCATAATAATTTAGAACATCTTTCAATCATTCTTTAGTACCTAATACACTTTACTCACTTTAATCACCTCATTTCTCATCAACTAGGGTCATTTAAGATCTTGTTTAAACCTACTTATATCATATGGAAGCACCCTAATATTGATTTATTCATATAACAATCAAAGGATAACTCTTTACCTTCATAAGTCTGGCCATGATCTTAGTGTCCCTACCACGATCGTGACAAAATCCTTTTGGGGCTAGCCACAATCGTGCTGTAAGGGCCATGATCATAACAGAAACTATTTTTGTCAGGTCACGATCGTGGGGTGAGGGCCACCATCTTGCCCTACAAATTTCCTCCTCCATTCATCTGAATTTAACATATATTTTAACTCCAATTTCACACCTATTTCTCTAGTATTCACTTTCTATAACATGACATCATTCCAAACTAATTCAAATACCAATTTGATTGCATTAAACTCTCAACCTCTAATCATTTAATTTTCCATTTCAAAGTTCAAACTTAATCTCATCATTCATAAAATCCAATCTCCTTCCATACTACGTCTTATTCATAAAGCATAAAACAATTCATTCCCTATATTATATCCTCATTTAACACTCTAAACATTTCACATTTAGATGCATTAGCATCAAAAATCCTTTTCCTTAAAGTATAACATCAAGATCAATCAAAAATTATCTCATATTTAACCAACTTTTCCAACATCAAATTATGTTCATTTTAAGCCCTAATTAAGTTCAAAAACATCCTAATTATATACCTCATCCTTAATCGATTCAATCATTGCATAATCAAAAGATTACCAAGAAAAATCATTGCTCACAATCGTGGCATCCCCTTCCACGATCGTGACAGAAACTAATCTCCCTTTTATTCTGCAATTTTCTAGCTTTTGTCAAGACAGGATTTTAGGTCAGTTGTGTATGACCATTGTGACCTAGAAAATGAGGTATTTAGGCAACACCTTCTTCTAATAAAATGTTCCTATATATCTTAAGTTTCTAATGACATGAAATTTATGTAGTTTGGTTCAGTATTCTACAAGTTATATCCAAATTATTACAAAATGTTCTCATACCACGACAACACACAATTCTCAATTTTAAGCCAAATTTCAAGACCTTAAGGATAGAATTCAAATTCAATTCCTTCATAGAAATTGTAGCGATATGTCTCTATTTTAATATAAATTATAAATAATCTCATTTGGGTATTTACAGATCAAGATATGGCCAAATTACAGATGCATGTTCAGTAAAAATACTCCATCTAACATATTCCAGCACACATTTAGTTCAGTTACATCCTAGTTCATCTCTTTTACTTAGTCTATCATTTTTAGCTTAATTACTTATAACTTACCCATGATTTTTAACTGCATTTCAGTTCAATATCATCCACACACAAATCAAAATCCGTGATTGATCATAACACCAAAAACAGAACATACACATATACATATTAATCACCAACTTTTTGTACATGTTCCACTTCATTAAGACCTTCATTTTATCCTTAACTTATCATTTTAATTTTCCTCATTTTAAGACAGTACTTTAGCCTTTTCTTTAACTTCAACTTCATTCTAACTCATCTCTATAATACCCAAGGAACTCCATATTAATATACATTGAAATTAGAACATGAAGCATCCGTTTATCTATCAAAATTTTCTACACTTTTTCTACATCATGCTAGGGATCATTTCCATCTCAAAAATCATCCCTATTACACTTCATAGTCTATTATTCATCATATATATGAAAATATGACATAAACGTACCCATTCTTTATCCACATTTCCAATACATTTAACTATATTATTATGATCATTTCACCTCTTAAACTATCATCAAAACCATATCTATCAAGCAAGCCATAAAGAATAATATGCTACTTACTTGATTTGCTCATAGCTTGTTCATTCAACATAAACCCTAGCTTCCTAAGCACCATTTGTTCATCACCATTCGAAGGTGGTAAGGTTAGGTCTTGTTGTGATAATGAAGAAGACAACCAAAAATGAGAGTAGTAGGTGAAGGGTTAGAGAAAACTTCAACATTGATGGTGTGAGAAGTGAGGATTTTGGATGAAGACAAATGAAGAAGATAAAGAAGATTAGAGCATTTCGTGGAAGAGATGAAAGACAATAGAAATGGCTATTCAAAAATGAAAATATCATAGGTTAAGGTGTGGCAAGGCAAGTGACACATGTCACTTGCCACATGTCACCAAGGTTTCTAATAGATCCTTTTATTAACTAGTCCATTTATCTCCCAATTCTAATCCAATTGACTCCCAATTTTAAATGACATGTGTCATTAAATCCAAATTTCATTCATAAAAATTTCTACTGCCATTTGACACTTGTTTCTGCTACTATCCATCAATTGTCTCGCCAGTTAGCATTTTTCCTAGTCCAAAAATACCCTTAATTTTCAGAAAAATTTCAAATTTCCCAAAAAATTCTAAATCATTAATTAAACACACCAACTCAATTTTTAAGGCAAAATAATCACTATCCATATCATAATCACATTAAAAAATCATTTATACCTAAAAAATGTCAAATGAATACATGAACAAATTATTGTAATGTGTGCAATGATCAAATTCATATGTGTGTATACTAATATTATGTATGAGTATCACTTGCTTCTCCATTCTTGGCCGTTAGATTCTGCTTCAGCATATTCTTACTAGGATGTATAGCATAGGTTGCTATTTATACTTTCTCTAATAATCTCTTTGCTTAATCATCGGTATCGGGAGCATATAATTTTTACTACAATTACGAAGTATCATTTTTCCTATTCAAACACAAATTTGGATTCATTTTCACTTTCTCAATAAGATTCACAATTTCTGAATCCTCACCTTGAGCTTTTCTAGTCCTTCCATGTAAAACTGATCTTAATTTCAATGTGGCTAATGACAATTCATTTTGCCCTGTTTTCAACTTAATCATTCTAGGCTTTTCATTGAACTAGATTTGGTAACCTCAATATATGAATTTTTGCTACACTAATATTGGATTTTCTGCTTTATGCTTCAGATTACAACACTAGCTTTACTGGGTACTACTCATTTGTATATTATAATATTCTAGTAACTATATCCATTGTCTTAGTCTCGTATTCAATTCTTTCAAACTTAATAATTACCTCAAACTTTAATTATCTGTATATATATCCAAAATGTTTCACTGTACATATAATGTCTCCAAATTCTTGAAGCAATTACTATTGTAGCAATTCATGTATCAAATAATCAACTTATGAAACTTTAATTATCTCGATGCATACAAAATCACCTTATTATGCTGTATTGGATTATATCCTAATCTTCGGTGTGAATTATCATTATATACTACAAAATCTCCAAATCTAGATGGAATAACTAACATCGATGTTGTAATCAATTGGTGTTTTAATTCCTTAAAATTCTCCTTACATTCACTAGTATATCTAAATGACACATTTTTCCTCAGAAGTTTCTCACTTTGTCGTTACCTCTACTTTCTTTGGGTCTACCAATATGCTATGTTCAGATACTATATAACCCAACATATTACTTAATCAAGCTAAGATTCACTCTTATTGGACTTGGCATATAATTGTTTTTCCTTCATGATAAGTAAGGCTAACCTCAAGAGTTCAAAATATTCCTTTCATCTTTTCGGATACACTCAAAATTTCTTCTATGATCACAGTCACTAATTGATCCAACCAAAGTTGGAACACTTTATTCTTCAATGCCATAATACTATCGGGGGCAATTGTCAACCCAAATAGGTATTTCAATTAACTCAAAATATCCATAACTATTTCTCGAAATTCTTAGGTAGCTAATTCCTCAAATGATGTAATGATATCACCTATTTTTCTCAGTCTCCCTATTTGCTTCTTTTCTCTAATTATTTTGTCCATTCATTCGATTTCCTCTAATTTCTCATTAACTTATTCTAATTTTTGCTTATTCATACTAGTTTCTCCACACATTTCAATTTATTTACAAGTCTTAATTAGAAATGGAGCTCCAATATTCTCTTCTAATTCATTCAATATTCATTCATTCTTAGAAGTAAACCATCTGGTCTACTTGTCCTAATTCGGTGAAAGTCTTCTTCAAAAGAAGATTTCTTGCTACTATCATCTATGTTGTTCACGTAATCTTTATTAATTAACTATATTCATCATTGCTTTCCAGTCATTCTTAATGCCTCAATAAGATCAATTTCAACTATTCATAACATCTCAATAAGATCAATTTCTATCATACTTTATATGATCAGAATACTAATACTCTTTATAATAAAGCTTAGTAAAGCAATATACATATCCATTTACTCTTATACTTTGGTACTTAAGGTCAAGATCATTACATCTTATTTAGAGATGTATTTCTAATAATTCACCAATTAATAACTTATGGTAAGGATACCTTAATCTCAATTAATTTTGGACAACACTTCTCCTTTTGTGCCTGTCCACGATCGTGGCAGATCGTGGGGACTCTACCACGATCGTGATAGAACTAATTAATCTTAGCCACGATTATGGAGACTATGCCATGATCATGCCCTTCTTCTTTTTCCTCGAATCCATCACATATAGTAACACCATTTACACTCTCAATCTATCCCCAATTGATCATCATAAATTCTTTCATGCAGTACTATAACTCATCTTAAAATTTTGACTATAGGGATTAAAAACTTAAAAGCATTCAATAAGTCATAGATCTCTTCCTATCTCATATCCAAGTATATGATACATATGTGCTTTATGACATCATTTGTCAAGGTAATCAGATTATCCAACATGCATTCACAATAACAATTCAACTTGACCTAGGGGACTTATAGTTATCACGTTATCATTTATTTCATCTTCCAATCATCGTTTATTTCATCTTCTATATGTATATTCTCAATCAATTTAGAATTATAAAACCATAGTCATCATGAAGTTCTAATCTAAATTCCACTGACATATTCTTACGCTAAATCAAAACTCTTAACATGTTAATCAAATAACCATTTCAGATCCAATTTCAACCTCTCTAGGTTATAGAAAGAATTTGTTTTTTTTAACCTTACTTGTACATTTTAATTCTTGTTATTTATACTCATATCTCTACTTCTCTCAGTCAATCTACAAAATATATATATTCACATCAATATCAATTCATATATACACAGCCACAGCACACTTCTGATATCATACTCGATGATACAGCCATAATTATAAATGTTCTGAACCTTTATCTATCATATCAAACCATTTGCTATTTTTCATTTCTAGATATTCGAAAAATTCCATTTTCTCACATTCTGATAGATCATCAATCTTCTCATTACTTTTAACAACTCAATTCTTAATGAATGCTCATGCGTGTGACTCATGTATGTGCGACTCAGAATGGGGACCAGTTGCCATTGCATGTTATGAAATGTCTAAAATGAATGTATCTTGACATATAGTTTGAAAAAAATGCCCATATAAGACACTAAGCCTGTGTTCTGATACCAAATTATAGCACCCCACTTCCACTGAGCACGTATCCATACATCCTAAGGACATTCGAACACACACCCTGTGAAAGCGGTGCATTAGAGCAGTCAAACGAAACTCATTGCAATTTTTTTCTCAAACATCACATGTATTTTTTAGAAAACCAATAATCATTAATGGCCCATTTTATTTATAACTATTTCGATCACAAATGCCAAAAAACAATATAGACATTGCAGAATTTTAAAAATCATTTAAGCCCTTTACAAATTCAAAACACTTTCAGTCAAGAAGTCATTACACATCAGAATTATTCACATACAATGGTACAATATTTACGGAATACATTCTTTAAAACAAAATAATAGGAAAAACATTTGTAGATGCTAACTGATCCTGACCTCTATCTCTTACTCAAAAGCAGTGGTTAGACTCCAGTTGATTTAACTGGGTGTCTCCTCTAAGCCTGAAAAATATGTTGCAAATTAGGGTGAGCTTTGCGAACTTAGTTGAGCAACCATCCTCGATGGTTCACTCTTGTCATACAACACAACAATTTATATTATCATATACTTCGCATTATCTCATTTATCATCATGTGATATCATGAAACACTTTACCTACCAATGCCACATTCCAAAAACCATACAATTCATCATTTCATCGTGATCATTCCAATATGTTCATCGATAAGTATTCACACATTTCATATAATAAAAATCCTCAAAACATTGTAATCATTCAATTTATTCATATCACATATCTATGCAATGTTTATGAGACTCGAATTCATTTATTAGGTTGTTGTGACCAAGAATCTTTTTAACTATCCCATATCTGTTGTGGATATCAGACTCTATCATACTGTCCCTTATCCATTAGGGATACAAGGCTCTTTATAAATTGAGCCTTAGGCTCTTACCATAAATGTCTAAGCTTTAAGCTCTTTTTCACTAGCAACTTTGGTCACAAGTGCCTTTATTTTTCATGCATTCATAGAATAAATACATTTCACATATTCAATCACCATGTTCAGTTTAATGCATTCACATTCACTTTCTCATTCACATTAATCATCCGACTTGGTCCAACATTCAACATATAAGTTGAGAACACATTTATTCAATCACATTCACAATCAAGGAGCACTTCTAATGTATTATTCATGCATCAAATGCCTAAGACATTTTATATCCAAAAATCAATACACATACATCATATGTCAATTCAATTTAGAATTAAATAAACAATCAAGGTGAGGCCATCTTAGGTTACTCACAGTAAGCTCCAGATTAGCATTAGCTTCCATAATACAGAAACGACTAGATGTTAATGTTCTATCCTATATATCAACATTATGCAATATATATATTGCATACACATTATTAATTAGATAATCACATAAACATTCAATATACACATATGTATATGGGTAATGCATAATGCATGCTTATATTGAATATCCCGGGTATATTTCCTTTATTCACATCCCATAATCATTTACGAACATCTGTCAATCATTCTTTAACACCTAATACACTTTAATCACCTCATTTCTCATCAACTAGGGTCATTCAAGATCTCATTTAAACCTACTTACATTATATGGAAGCACCCTAGTATTGATTTGTTCATAACAATCAAAGGATGACACTTTACCTGCATAAGTTTATCCACGATCGTGGTTTCTTTACCACGATCGTAACAGAAACATTTGGGCTAGCCACGATCGTTCTGTAAGGACCATGATCATAATAGAAACTATTTTTTTCAGGTCATGATCGTGGGGTGAGGGCCACAATTGTTCCCTACAAATTTCCTCCTCCATTCATCCAAATTCAACACATATTTTAACACCAATTTCACACCAATTTCTCCAGAATTCACTTCCTCTAACACAATGTCATTCCACACTAATTCAAATACCAATTTGATTGCATTAAACTCTCAACCACTAATCCTTTGATTTTTCATTTCAAACTTAATCTCATCATTCATGAAATCCAATCTCCTTCTATATTATGTCTTATTCATAAAGCATCAAACAATTCATTCACTATATTATATCCTCATTTAACACTCTAAATATTTAACACTTAGATGCGTTGGCATCAAACATCCTTTTCCTTAAAGTATAACATCCAGATCAATCAAAACTTATCATACATTTAACCAACTTTTCTAACATCAAATTATGTTCATTTTAAGCCTTAATTATGTCCAAAAACATCCTAATTATATACCTCATCCTTAATTGATTCAATCATTGCATATCATTTCCCCATCGTTCTTAACTCTATTTCAGCTCAATATCATCCACACACAAATCAAAATCCATGATTGATCATAACACTAAAAACAAAACATATACTTATACACATTTATCACCAACTTTCCGCACATGTTCGACTGCATTAACACCTTCATTTTGTCCCTAACTTATCATTTTAATTTTCCTCATTTTAAGACAGTACTTTAGCCTTTTCTTTAACTTCAATTTCATTCTAACTCATCTCCATAACACCCAAGGAAATCCACATTAATAGACATTGAAATTAGAACATGAAGCATCCATTTATCTATCAAATTTTTCTGCACTTTTTCTACATCATGTTAGGGATCATTTCTATCTCAAAAATCATCCCTATTACACTTCATAGTCTATTATTCATCATATATACAAAAATATGACATAAATGTACCCATTCTTCATCCACGTTACTAATACATTTAACTATACTATCATGATCATTTCACCTCTTAAACTATCATCAAAACCATATCTATCAAGCAAGCCATAAAGAACAATATACTACTTAATTGATTTGCTCATAGCTTGTTCATTCACCATGAAACCCTAGCTTCCCAAAAACGATTTGTTCATCACCATTTGTAGGTGGTCGGGTTAGGTCTTGTTATGATAATGAAGAAGACAACCAAAAATGAGAGTAGTAGGTGAAGGGTTAGAGAAAACTTCAACATTGATGGAGTGAGAAGTGAGGATTTTGGATGAAGACAAATAAAGAAGATAAAGAAGATTATAGCACTTCATGAGAGAGATGAAAGACAATAGAAATGGCCATTCAAAAATGAAATTTTCGTAGGTAAAGCTGTGGCAAGGCAAGTGACACATGTCACCGCCTTAAGTTTTCTAATGGGTCATCTTTGTTAACTAGTCCATTTGTCTCCCAATTCTAATCTAATTGACTCCCAATTTTAAATGACATGTGTCATTAAATCCCAATGTCATTTATAAAAATTTCTACTACCATCTGACACTTATTTCTGCCACTATTCATCAGTTATCTAGCCACTTAGAATTTTTCCTAGTCCAAAAATACCCTTAATATCCAGAAAATTCTTAAATTTTCCTAAAAATTCTAATCACTAATTAAACACACCAACTTAATTTTTAAGGAAAAATAATCGCTATCCATATCATAATCACATTAAAACAATCATTTATACCAGAAAATGTCAAATGAGTACATAAACAAATTATTGTAAAGTGTGCAATGATCAAATTCACGTGTGCATATTCTAATATTATGCATGAGTATGAAATGCATTTTTCTAATCTCTTAATAATATTTATCATATACAGTATTCCCAAGCTCTAACCCTTTGTATGGGAATGGGATGTTACACCCAGTGTCTATTGTATCAAACCAAGATCTCAGATTTCCTTCTTGATTTTGGGGCTGTTTACAAACAACATTGGATACAATATTGAACTTTAGTACAACATTTCATCTTCAGACAGACGGATAGAGTGAGAGGAATGTTAAGACTGTTGAGGATATGCCCAAAGATTGCATTTTGGAGTTCCAAGGAGCATGGGACCAGTATATAGCTCTCACTGAATTTACATACAATAATCATTATCACAGTAGAATTGGTATGGCTCCATATGAGGCATTATATTGCAGAAAGTGTCGATCACCTTTGTATTAGGATGAAGAGGGCCTAAGGATTGTTGAAGGCCCAGAGTTGATTCAAGATATTTTTGATAAGGTAAAATTATAGCTCAAGACAGGAAAAAGAGTTATGCAGATCAACACTGGAGAGATATGCAGTATCAAGTAGGAGATAGGGTGTTTTTAAGAGTATCACCTTGGAAAAAAGTGCTGAGGTTCAATAAAAAGGGTAAGTTAAGCCCTAAATACATTGGTCCTTATGAGGTTACTGAGAGAATAGGACCATTGGCTTATAAGTTAGCATTATCAGCAGAGATGGCTCAGATTCATAATGTGTTCCATGTTAGTATGCTCAAGAGATATTGGTCAAATCCAACACATGTATAACTGAAACAGGAAGTTGAAATTATAACTAATTTAAGTTAAGTGGAGGAACCGTCAAAATAGTTGGATATCAGACTAAGCAATTGAGAAACCAAGTGATCCCATTGGTTAAAGTCTTTGGAGGAATCATTCTAGAGAAAAAGCTACATGAGAGACTGAGGAGAAAATAAGGAATTAGTACCCCCCATCTATTTGATCAATCAAGTAACAATTTCGAGGACAAAATTTCCTAAAAGGGGGAGAATTGTAATAACCAGTTTCCATACTAAGGGTTAGAACCTTAGAATATTGCACATGAGTTATATCATTTGACAGTTTATAAAATGCATTTCATTCATATGCATAATAATGGCATACACACATGAATAAGTGCTGAAAAATAATACATGAATTGGATACTTTTCTAATTTTTTTTATTGCATGAAAATATTAGGTTATAGGTTGTTATATGGATTATTTAGATGGAGATTTAAAGTTTAAATGGAGGTGAATTTATGCTAAAGAAAGGTGCTGGTGAAGTGTTCGTGAATTTGGAAATGTTAGGATTATTAATATGATGGGATTAAGTGAACGATAGCTTTTGTTTTGTCTTTCTACGAATGTGGAAAGGTATCCCATAATCGTGGGCAATGCTTTGAAATGGAAATTTCTATTTTATGTGATTATTGAGCCAACTAAGGATAAGTCACTTTACTTTGGGGTATTTAGACTTGATTGAGGCTTAAAATGAACTTAGATAGTTGCTTGATTTATTGGTTAAGGGTTTGATAAGTTTAGGTTGTAATTGATGTCATAACTTAAGGAATGGATTGTCTTGATATCAATGTATTTAAATATGGAAATTATGAGTTGTTAAAGGTATAAAGGTGTTCTTATGAATATAAATGTGATCCAAAGGATATAAGTAATGTATTAGGTGTGAATGAATGAGAATTGGGAAATTGTGTGAATATATATTGCTAGAAAAGAGTTGGTAAATGTATGCTTAATGAATTTAAAGTAATCAAGTTTACCTAAGGTATAGACCTAATTGCAAACTAGTTATATACAAGATATGATGTATGAATGGTTAAGATTTGTGAATAAGGATACATACCCAAAAAGTCAATTGAGCATACATTGAACATGACACATATACATGTGTATGATTGAATATTCATATGAATGATCATCTTAGCAATGTGTGAACTATGTGTCTATTACATGACTAAAGACTCACAAGTTGATCGTCCACATCTAGATATTGCCGGATCATCAGGGCAATAGCTTTTTTGGAGCATACTGTGAGGTAACCTAGATGTTTCTCACTATGATTGAATTGTTTTTGATTAACTTTTAGTTATTTAGTTGTTACTTATATGATTGTTATGATTCCAGACATTATTGGTCTGAGGAGTTTGATACTCAAGACTATTTATGGAAGTGTTCTCAAATTATATGTGTAATATAAAAGGTGTGATCAACTGAGTAACGAATGTCGGAATCAGATCCGAAGAATGTGATAAATTTCATGAGCACATTGAATGAAAAATATTGAAAGCATATTATAGGAAATGATGCATTTCATTACTTTGTACGTATAATCAACTAAAGGAGTTATGACCGGAGTGACCAATATGAGAAAAGACTTTAAGCATAGGATTGTGCACAAAGAGCCACATGCTAAGATAATAATGAGCACAGTATCCACAATAGATACGAGATAGTAAATGAAATGAGTCCAGTATCTACTATGGATATGGGACAGTAAATAGGCGCTCAGTCACAACAAAGTAAAATTAAATTGTAGTTACATATGCATTTGCATAAATATAATTTTACAAGTATCATATGAATGATTGAGATGAATTAGGATTGTTCTAAACTAACGATATGAAATGTTAGTATACATGTTGTACTTGTTGAAATATTACAAAATGTGATGTGGGATTTTGATACGGGACGATGTGCTATACTTCTTGAATTTGCTTATATACTTGCCTTTGCGTTCTGACTTGAGTGAACACATCAATGATGGTTCACTCATTGAGTTTGGAAACTCATCAAAATTACAATGTTGATTTTTTAGTACAAGGGAGTTCTAGCTTCTAAGGCAAGTAAGTAGAATTCTAGTACTATGTTTTTGAGAACAAGAATGGCTCAAAGGTCTGGTCAGCTGATGTCTGAGAAGTCTAGTTAGAATTTGTTTGTTTAGTTTCCCATTTCATATTCAACATTTTGTATGGAGTAGTAAACTCTCAAATGTTATGTACTATATATAGATGAATTATATGTAATGATACAAAGTAAGTTTATGTTTGTGAATAAAATGGGATTTTTTGAGCATTTTGAATACTTGTGATAAGTGTGATGCCTTAATAAGTTAATGTGATTACCCTAACGTGTCATTCTCGTAAGGTATGTTCTCGAATATCCTTTGGATGTTCGAGCATAAGCTCTATGGAAGTTGTAAGGCCCCAAATCACACCTAGTAGAAATGTTATATGTTCATGAAAGTAAATGTGATAGGCGTTGAAATTGTGATATGATTGTGAATTGCATATATCTTGAATTTTAGTTTGATGGACCATAATTAGTAACTTGAAGTTAATTGTTACCATTAGATAATTGATGAATGAAATGTACAGTTGGACTAGGAAAATTGTGAAGTGGCAAGATAAATTGGTACATGGAAATTTGAATGATTTGGCATAAGTAAATAATGGCAAAATGGTCGTATAATTGAATGACATTTGGCAGCATTGATTAAGTGACAAATGGCTTAATAGAAGCGTGATATTTGGTAGCTTAAATGGAGGATAAGTGGCTTATTTCTATGTATATCATGTGGGTTATTCCATTGAAGCACATGTGGTTTGCGTCTTTGTGTGATAAGTGTCCCCAGAGTAAGGACACTCATTTTACACATGGCATGGCCTTATGCATTAGCTGATTTCTATTGTAATTCATCCTTCACTTTGCTCCTTACCACTAAAACCTCTCACTTCCTCTCAACTACTAGAGTTTTTGCTTGATTTTGGGTCATGAATGCTTAAAAATCCTTGCATAATATTGCATCAAGAAAGCTACTTTATATTACCCTATATATTGTTATCATCTTAGTGTTAAGATCAACCTACATCTACCTTGATTTCGGAAGTGTGTTGGTTGCATGAAGGGCTGGATTACTTGGTTCTTTAAAGAAGGAACTTAAAGTTAATTATATAAAGGAATTCTAAACTTTATAGAATGTTGTGTTATAAATTATGTGATGTTTGAAAAGGATAAAATATGTATTGAATTGATGATGAATTGAGGTTTGGAACATGATAGTTCTTGATAGCTTTTGCTTTGGATTTTTATGCATGAAATATCATAGATTGCGAGCTACCTTATGAATGATTTTTGAATTGTTTTGGACATGAATTTGATAAGTTATTGAAGCATGAATAAGGTAGAATTGAAGTGAAATTGATGGACTTTGGTGAAGGTGTGTCGAATGGAAGTGAAGAAGTAAACTTTGGAATCAAATTGGAGGTTATGGGTGCGTGAAGGTTCACTCATCCCACGATCGTTGGATTTATAAAGCTTATTGCTACAGTCATGGGAAGTACTTAGGAAGGAGAAAATGTTGGTTTTAGACAATTTTTGGACTATATAAGGTTAAGGTACTTAATAATGGTTTAATTGGACTTATTTGAGGTTGAAAATGAACCTAAATGATGTTAGATTAATTAAGTAATGGTTAATTTAATTATGGATTGTTAATTGACGTAATTACTTAAGGAATGTGTGGGTAACAAATAATGTGTCTAATGTTGAAATGTATGGTTTGTTCAAGGATGAATGTGTCGTCATGAATGCAAGTGTGTTTCAAAGGATTTATGTGATGCGAATTAAATATAATTGTTTGTGAATTGGGAATTTGTGTAATTATATGTAAGGTGTAAATACATAATGTATTTATTGGTACATTATTGCAAATGTTTATGTTTATAAGGCATGTTAAATTTGATCAAATGAGAATGAATACATTCAATTCGAGAAAAATCGAATAAAGTCATATGTTATGCACTACATCACTTACATGTGATTTTGAAATTTGAAATGTTTTGTTTTTAAAACTACCAAGTCCTACTCATAGGTAAATAGGCATACCTAGAAGGGTCTGCAGCTGCTCCTATAACTTAACACTATGGTGTCCCCTGATTATTGACATTCCGGTGTCCCCTAATTATCGACACTACGGTGTTCCCTGATTTAGAGACACAAGTCTCTTTTGTTTCACATACCAATCATAGTATCTTCTATTCTGGTCCCTTTACCCACTTTTGTAAAAAGGATTAGCAGACTAACCTATTTTGTGTTTTGATATATGTTCAATTCTGATATAAGCTAAGTTCAATTCTGATACAACTAAATTTTTTCTAATATAATCAAGTTCTGTTATGATACTTTAAAGTTCTGTTTTGATATTATGGTATTTTGTTTGGATACTTGTAAGTTTTGTTTTAAATTAAGTATATCCTTTTTGATATGTTATATTTTGTTCTAATGCAAATAATGTTGGATTGTTCTTTAATTTGATCAATTAAAGGTTGTATGTGATTTGACGTGATTCGGTGCATATGAATGTTAGACGATTGTCAGAAACAATCACCAGATCATATCTTGTTTAGTTATTCCCCACTAAGCTATATACTTAGCATGGTGGTTTTGCCTCCGTGTAGGTTCTAATAAGAAGATCTAAGGCTAGGACAACCATAGTGGCCAAAGAAGAATGTGCTTTATTTTGCAAGATGTATATTTGTTTTTAAGTTTAGGTTGTATTTCAATGTTATGAGACATGTTGTATTTTGTGTTTTGTTTAATGGTTTGTAATAACCTTAATACAAGGTGGATTTGGAACTTATGGCATGTATTTGGAATAGTAAAATATGTTTAATATGTTTTGTTTACAACATCATCTAATGATATGTAATGTATGTTTTCTTGAGTTTTTGGAAGTGCTTTAGCATATTGTGGATTGTTTTACTACTATTTTGTGTGGCATCTGCATATCCTCCCAGGGGGTACACAGGTGTTACATTGTTTAGTATCAGAACATGGTTTAGGCAATTCTGGTAAAAGAGTTGTCTTTGGCCTAATGCAGTTTGTCCCACGTTTTGGTTTTAGATTTAAGTACGGAATGATCTCATGGGGTTATTGATGAGGTTGCTAAGAGTAATACTCCTGTACGATCTAGTCTGTCTATATCTGGACCCTCTGAGGTAAATCGAGATGAATGATGATCTATCAGAGTGTGAGAAAATGAAAGTTTGTTGATATCCTAATATTGGAGATACTACATGGTTCGATATGTTGGACATAGAGTCAATGTACTTGTATTCTTGGTTATATTAAGGAATATGAGATTAGTATTATATTGTGGTTGTATACCTTTAAATTGATGTGGAAGTAAACATATTTTTGTGGATTTTACGGAGTAAAGAATAGAGATGTAAGTAAAAGTGATGGGATTTAAAGTGTGCAAGCAAAGTTGAAAGAAAACCAAAATTTCTATTACCTTGAAAGGTTGAACTTAGTACTAGAATGGTTGTTTAGGTATAATGTGGAGAGTTTGTGATTCAGTATAGGATTATAACATTGGGTTTGATATTAGAATTTCATGATTGTTAGGTAAATTATATTTTTGAATTGATTGAGAACATATGTAAGTAAGATGAACAAAAAGATAATGATATATATAGAATTCCTCAAGATTAAGTTGATCAATTATTATAAATGAACATTTGATAATGTGATTGCTTTGGTGAATGATATTATAGTTGTTGGATCGCCTATGGCCCAGGTATTCACAATACGCAGCGAAATGGACCATAATACACAACAAAAGTATAACTGAAACTACAAAATATGTTCGAATTTACCTCTTGACGTGGATTGGTACTTATTTTCAGATTTGTAGACGCTGCAGTGAGCGAACGTCCTCCACCGGTATCCACATGAGGATGAACAATCCGGGCAGTGGCTAATGTGTGCTAGCATGTTCCAAAATACTTTTTGAACGCCACACAATTTTTCTCTCAGAAGAAGAACAAACAGCTAGGGCTAAGTGGCTAGGGTTTTCGTTTATTCTCTAATGAGAAATATGTTCTCTATTTATAGAGAAACCCTAATCCTTAATCCTATTAGCAATAAGACTATCATAATCCTAAACCCATTAAGATTATGGAAGCTCAATAAGTTTTAGCCCATATTATATCTTATATAATAAAAGCCCAACAACTTAATTCAATATAGCCCAATAAATATATCCACATATATTTATTTAGTGCCTGATAAATTAGGCCCAAGAGAATAAGCCCTGATCAGATCACTCTTTGTGTGCGACCCTGTAGGCTCACTTGATGTTGGCAATGGGCTTGATCACACTTCAAGGCGTATAAGTCATAAACGGCCTCTAGTAAGACATTATGACTTCCCAAATCAAATGAGGATCGGTAATCCGATTTAACATATAACCATGGTTATAAACTCAGTCCCTTTGTAACACGATATTAAGATTAATCACAAGGCATAGTACATGTCAACCTTTGATTAATCATAGTTTCTTGATTCCCAAGTTGACTGACTATAACAAATGACATTCATGACTCCTCATCAATTCATTTGAGCACGGCCATGCATTTCTTTAGTCATACTTGTCAAGAGGCCCAAATGATATCTCTCTCATT